>QEPC01001643.1:2375978-2409263 GCA_003113815.1 Sphenodon punctatus | reverse complement strand
GGGCTGGGAGCCAGGGCTCCTGGGTTCCCTGGGAGAGGAGTGGGGGGCTAGTGGGTTAGAGCAGGGGGTTCTGGGAGCCAGGACATTTCAAGTACCAACATTCCAAGTGCATAGGGAAGGAGAGAAGCGTTTCTGCTTCTTATTCCATTTAGTTTCTTGTCATTTTACTATCTCCCCACTGTGCTCTCAAGGACTTTTCCTGGGAGAGAAAAAAAGGTGCCTGTGGCTTCAGTTCTGGTCTTTTTCTCTCACTCTCTTGAGAAAGAGGGACTTGAACTCTCTGAAAGAGGGACAGTAGTGGGATGCAACGTAGCAAGGCTGTGAAGGGCCCAGGCTCAGGCCACAATTATGGGGCCCCCAATGTGTGACTTGGAAGTAAAATAGTCAAAACCAAACAAACTATGGTATACAGAATAGTTAGAATATATTTTTCAAATATAAATTGTTCAAACATGAAACTAACAAAAAATGAATAGTGAAGGGGGTGGAGGCTTGTAGGGGGATGCAGGGGCTGAGATGGGAACTTGATGGGGGCATGGACTTATGGGGATGGGGCTTTTGGGGTGTGTAGGCTGAGATGGAGATTGGGGCTTGCCGGTGGAGAGTGTGAGCTTGAATGGGGCTTCTGGGGGGATGTAGGAGCTGAGATAGGGCTTGTGGGGCCACAGGCCTGTATGGGGACTGGGCTTGGGGGTATGCAGGGGCTTGGACGGAGGTGGGGTGTGCGAGTTGGGATGGGGCTTGTAGGTTGGAGGCTGACCATCAGGGTTTACAGGTGTGGAGCATGAGCTGGGATGGGCTTAGGAAGGGGGATGCAAGGGCTGAGATGGAACTTGTGGGGGAACAAACCCGTATGGGGATTGGTCTTTTGGGGAGGATGAGAGAGCTGGGATGGAGATCAGGGCTTGCAGGCAGTTCATGGGACTAGGATGGAGGCAGGAAGGAGTTACAGGCTACGGTGGGGGTTGGGGCTTGTGGGGCGTGCACAGGCTGGGATGAGGCTTGGCCAGCATGTACTTGTATGGGATGAGGTTTGGGGGGTTCACAGACCAGGATAGGGATCGGGATTTATGAGGAGGGGGAGGGACACAGGCTGGGATGCAGATTGGGGCTTGTGGGTGTGGAGCGTGAGCTGGGATTGGGAGGGATGCTGAAGACTAGCAGCCTGGGTGATGGGCAGGTTGAGATGGGAACAGCCCAGAATGTCCTGCAGTTCCACTCAAGTGTCAGCCCAGGGCAGGATGCCCTTTGCCGTGTCATCACCCGCACAACTAGGATCATACACCTGCTTCTCCCTATCCCTGGAGCTGGGCCCCCTCTTGCCTCCTTGGGAGGGCTCAAGACCGGGAGCCAACTTGCTGCTGCCCCTGCTGCCCTCATCCATCCAGCCACATGCTGATGTGGGGGAGCCGGAGGGCAGGGGCTTGGATGCTCAGCCAGAGGGGATCAGTCCACCTACAGAGCCGGATCTGGGCAGAAAGTTTCTTGACTGGCCCTCTCCCTCCTACCCCTGGCCCAAAACAGCACCCGGGGCAGTGGCGTCCCATGGCAACCATGCCCCCTCTCTCTTTTTCCTCCTGGGTGGAAGCAGCACCTGTTCCCCTAGGCTCTGCACAGGAAATCCCCCAGGGGACGTGGCCAATCGAGCTGCTGTCTCCCACATCATGCAGGATTCTGGGGCAGATGGAGCCTAGGCCCAGTGCCATCATGTGGGACTTCTTCCCTCTAACTCCGTGGGACAGTCTGAGCTTGGCAAATCTGGCTGGTCTTCAGGGTGGAGACAGCAGTGACCCCTGCAGGCGGGGTGGGATTACTACAGGTTGACTGCCAAGAGTGCCCCTCACCCCCGGGACTCAGGGTCTGGGCTCAATTCAACACCCCAGTACCACAGTAGCTATGCCAGTGCAGCACTTGGAGTGACTGTCCCTCCTAAATAAGGATGGTTGGTAGGTATGCCGTATCTTATTGTATGCTTGGGTGCACTTACACTGGAAGTGAGACCTCCCTTCCTGACAAAACATCTCTAAGAACACCATTTACTGTACAAGAGAAGTAATTTCTGTTTGTATGGTCGCAGTTTAGGTACTCTTCGAAGCCATGAGTCTGACTCTGGCAGTCAAGGGTCAAAGAAACCTTGAATTGTGTTTAAATAATTCCCGAAACAGTCACTGTTGATTTCACAGAGGGTGAGTAGGAAGCTGCCCTTCCCTTTGAAAGGTGAAGCTCTTTCCACAGCACTCACGTTTTCATTTAAAATAAAGATTCCCCTCCCAGCTTTCAAATACTCTGATGAGAAGATAATCTAAACGTACACCAATAAAAATGCTTTCTTCTGGTCTCTGCAAACAAAACTGGATTGGAAGCTATTTCATACAAGTAGATGATGATGATAATAATAAAGTAGAGACCAGAGGAAGGCGTAGGGTGACAGGTTTCCATCCTACAGTATTTCCCCTTTTCCTTCCAGTTCAGGAAAACATAAACTGCTTTTACTCTTCAGCAGTAGTTGGAAAGTGAGGGGGCTGGCAGGGTTCATATTTATCACGACTAGCCAGGCAAGGCCAGAAGGGGCCATGACCTTGGCCTTGCGGTTATTTATTTATTTAATTTATTTTTTATTTACAAAAAATGTATAACCCACACCCTCCTGCGCATTGGCAGCCTGGGGTGGCGTAAACATAAAATACAACAATAAAATGATTAAAATGCAACGTATCATGTATATAAATAAAATGGGCACATGTATCTATTGTATTTTTTGTAAAGCGCCAGGTACATCACTGGCGCTATATAAATGCTTATACTACTAATAATAATTAATAATAATAATAAAATATAAAATAGCAGCTCTTTATCAGTGACTGGAGTGGAGGTAGGACCTAGGAGCAGGGGCTTGGCTATGCAGTTGTACTAGATGCCCAACTGCTAGGGGTGAGCAATTCATTTTCGTTTTTATATTGGCGTGCATCTGGATCCTCTGCTGTGCCTTGATTGTCAGGTTGCAGCGGTGGCCAGGAACGCATTTCATCAATTAGCTCTGGTGAGGAGGCTGCAACCTTTTTTTCTTTTTTTTCTGGCTTGGATGTGACCACTATCATCCATGCTTTCATTACTTAAAGGCTACTTGGGGCTGCCCTTGGTGACTATTCAGAAGCTGCAGCTAATGCAGAATGAAGTGGCCTGGCTCCTCTCTGGGGTGGGTTGCCATGAGCACATTAACACCTGTGCTCTCTAATTTGCGCTGGCTTTTCCATAGCTTTCTGGGCACAATTCAGGGTGCTGGTTGTGACCTTTTAAAGCCCTAAATGGCTTGGGTCTCACGTACCTGAATGATCACCTTTTTTTCCATTGCGGCCCTTGAGGTCATCCAGGAGTGCCCTCTTGTGGGTACAAATTTTGTCTGCATAAGGGCCCACAGAGAGTTGTTCTCGGTGACTACCCCCATACTTTGGAACTCCCTCCCCCCAGGGGTCCACCACAGCCCGAGCTTGAGCATATTCTGGAGGCGGTGTAAAGTTTCTTTTGTTTAGCAGAGCTTTTGGGAGGCAGGGATAGAGGTTGGGAGTGGGAGAGGCTTGGGGTGAGGGCAGGGATTTTTAGTTTTTTTTAAATATTCTTAGATAAGTTCTTAGAGAGTTGGTCCTTTAATGACTATTAACCAAGTAGCTTACGGGATGAACTTCTTACTGTCAGGAACTGGGAGTGAACATTGGGGAATGGATTACCCATTGTGACTGTTGGTTCTTCTCCCATGCAATCGAGATTGGCCACTGTCGGAGGACAGGATGCTGGGCTTGATGGACCATTGATCTGACTCAGTATGCCACTACTTATGTTCCTATGTTGTTTTATATTTTATTATTTTGTGTTCTGTTTTTGTCAACTGCCCTGAGCCTTCAGGGAAGGGTGGGATATACATTTAAATAAATAAATAAATAAATAAATAAATAGAACTGGGGCAGCTACTGAGAGTGCCCCCCTGCACACCTTCTTCTCAGGACGAGGGTAACAGATGGAACCCACAGCTCTTGGCTGACCATGGAGGCTGTGATGGGCAATAGGACAGGTAGTCTTATGGGGTGCACGCCATTTAGGATTTTAAAACTAAAAACCAGCACCTTGAATTGTAGCCAGTGCAGGCTCTGGAGCACTGGTATAATGTGCTCCCGGTGACGCTTCCCAGAAAGGAGCTGCACTGCAGCGTTCTATACCAGCTGCAGCTTTCGAACCGTCAACAAGGGCAGCCCCATTTAGAGCACATTGCGGTAGTCTAGCCGTAAAGTGATGAAAGCATGGATGACCGTGGCAAGGTCCGAATCAGAAAGAAAAGACCACAACCTCCTCATCAGTTGGAGTTGGTGTTCAGGTCTCATCTGAAAATAAAGGCAGAACTTATTGGAACTTTTTCTCAGTGTTAATTACAGTGGTTCTCTCCATGTAGGCCATGTGACCTGTAACACTTCATTTCAGAATGGCTGTGACAAGCTTGGGGCTGCTCCGGGGCAAGCAATTGCATGATCAGGGCCAAACGCTACTGATACCTACATTCATGGTCCCCATTGCTCATTTATTTCTACAATTGAACAGTGTAAAGTCTCAAAACAGGCAACATATACACAATAAGCCACCTTCAGCAAGGAGCTCCTCAGGGAGGAAGCAAGCCCATTCCTTAGGCTTCCAGCCTCCTGGTAGTGACTTCCCTGGCCACACCAGATCTAGGGAAGCCCTTCCAGCTGCCTTGCCTTGGAGTAAGCCCAGAGGCAAATATGCAGCATGGGTGTTTGCCCATCCCTGTTGGACTTTCCTTCCAAGCCAAGCTCAGAGCTTAAGTGCTTGGGGTTTCTGGTCACCTGCCCTGCCCCAGCCAATCATGTGCCTGATTAACCTGAACAGCCCCACCTAGGCTACTCATGCCCTTTTACTGAATCTGCATGAGCCAGGCAATCAGGCCTAGGGGTCTCCTGGATCAGCTGAGGCCCTTCCACTCGCCCTGATATATAAGCTTTCATTCATTCAGATTTCAGAGATGTTTAATCTTCCTCAGATTTTGGGGGTTATTTTTAGTTTTGCTAAGAGATTTAAAAAAAAAAAAAAATGTACGTAGTGTAATGAAAGGTACATGAGATATGCGGTGTCCTGTCTAATATATGGTGGTATTCCTTATTAATCTAGTTTGCGTTCTGCCTGTATTTTCGGATGAGACCTACAGTTATTAAACTGATAAATGTGGAGGAGATGATAACATGTTGTTGAAAGTAGTGAGACAAGATCGAACTAGGACATTCTGAATAAAACCATTCTGTAGATAATTTTGTTACCACTTGGGTTTCAGTAGTGCTAACTATAATCAGTCTTTTGTGTGTGTGCGCCATGTGGATTTTACTACCTTGAAATAAATAGGTTGTCTGTTGCAGCAAAGAAATCAGAGCTTAGCTTGGAAATGTCTGGAATGAACAAAGATCCAAGTCTTTCCAGTTTTTGTCATTTCATAATCATTTTGTTTAATGAAAAAATGGGCGATAGTCTGCTCTTACACTTGAGATGCCTTAGGTTAATATAAATTATTTCCCTCTTGTTTTTTACTAGGAAGTATTTGTAATGTATGGCATTAAAATTTTATGTTCAAATTACATTAATAACAATTCAAAGTGTCCTTTAATTGAGTAACTGCTCATTCCACCTTGCTATCAATGTGTTCTAAAAATGTACTGTTGGCAAAACAAATTACCTTTAGAAGATTGCAATACCCTGTGTTACGAGGTGGTTGTGATCTATAGATTAATGTGGAAAGTGGCCATTCAAAAACAGACAGCTCCTTGATGTATGGAAAAAAGACGACCTGTCACAGAATCTTTATACTTTCAGTGCTTCAAATCCACCAATTGGTAAAGGAAGAAAATTGAATTTTCACAGGAACGTGGGTGTTACTTTGGCAAAGTATGACTTTGGCCCTTTTTACATGGGCCGCAGCGTGGTGTGTGTGTGTGTGTGTGTGTGTGTGTGTGTGTGTGTCAGTGTGCACGGTGGTCCGTGGGTGGGGGGAGGGTGTAGGTGGGCACACACCCACCTCCATGCATGGAGAAAACGCCAATTGCTCAGTGCGTGGGTGATAGGTGGAGGTGGTTATGCATGCATGTTAACAGGAACCTGCACGCACACCCATCCTCCTGCCCACCCGCCCCAGTTTTTACACAAGACTCACCCGCACATGAACACCCAGAAATCTGAGTGTTCATGTGTGGGTGCTGCCCGTGTAAAAAGGACCTTTGCGTGTTCTGCCCTTTTTAAAAATAAAACAAACAAACAAACAAACTAGGAAGCCTTTCCGACTGATCAGTTTAAGGCTAGCTGCTATGGTCGTAGAGCAGGCTGTGGAGAAAAATAAAAAGGTGGTGTTGACTAAAAGTAGCAGATTGGATGAAATACTCTTTTCTCATCTGAGAAAATGAGCAGTTGGAACAAAGTGACACTTTCATTACCTACCAGTTTTGGGAATCATGAGTGACCAAATATGGGAGATGTGATAGACAAAGTTGTTAACTTTTTTTTTTTTTTTTTTTTAATACATCAGTAGTTCTTGCGTTTCTTTATGCCTCTGTGACTGCACAGATTTATGGATGAACTGTTGTAATCATACCCAGCTGCAAAAACGAGTTGGGATTTTACAATGCTATAGAAAGTGTATTTTGTGGAGGAGAAAGCTGCTGGATCCTACATCCTACCAGAGGCAGGCAGATTCTTTTGCGGTCATCGGGGGCTGTTCTCCTCAAGGTCTGCTGTGGGGGGCCATGATGGGGAGGGCCTTCTCGGTGACTGCTCCATGGCTGTTGAACTCCCTGCCGGTGGAGGCTCGTTTGGCCCCGGATCTCCCCTCTTTTCGACGCTGTTGTAAAACATGACTGTTCTGCCTGATTTTCGATGTGGAGGGTGGTGGAATGGGTTAGGGAGGTGGGTAGTCAGGGGTATTTTATTTCCTCCCGGCTTTGATTGTTTGAAGTTGTTTTTATTGTTTATTATTGTATGTAAGCTGTCCAGAGCTGCCTGTGGCAGGATGGGCGGGGTAGAAATTTTAAATAAATAAATAAATAAATAAATAAGAGTGCCATGATTGCACCAAAATAAGAATTTCTCAATTAAGATATTTTTATTCAAATGGAAAATTTGGGTAGCTTCTAAAGTGAAACAAGCCACCTGAGTATAATTGGGGATTTTTTTTTTTCCAATAAGACCTTTATTTCTTGATTTCTTCCTGTTGTTTTCCTGTTTGTGTCTTACATGACGGCCATTAGGTTAGTTATAAAAACATTAATCCATCTTTTTAATATTATATTGGCATGGGGAATGAGAAAATATTTTTTGAAAAGCTGTGGTGTGTTAGCAGTCTCTTAACTGATGGAGAAAATGGTGGACAATGGGGGGTTTAGCTGTTACCACACAGTTCAACTAACCTGGCTGGATAAAAAGTCCTTGTAGGAGAATCTGTGGTTTGTGTTTGAGGGTTCAAAAATAATCTTTTTACTAGTAGCCTGCTGTAACGAAATAGCAAGCAAGAAGTTCTTTAACTGTGGGTTATGACCCAAAGTGAAGGCACGATCCCAACTGATATCTGATGTTGTCTGCATGTCTTTTGTTCCTGCTTGGGGTCACAAGATTATAATTCTATAGGCCAAAGTTTGGGAGCGAGTACAGTAAGTGACCACTGTTGTCATCCGTGCAAACCGTTTGAAAAATACAACTTCTGTTTATCAGAATGCTAGACTTCTGATACACGATACACTTCCTGTCTGACATATTGGCCTACCTTTTTCAGATATCTCAATTCAGCTCCATTTCTGCTTGAGTGAAACCTTCTGTACATTAAGCATTTATGCATCACTTTGTCAGTAAGAACAAACAAAACCAGAGCAGAATTTTTATTCTGCGTAAAGTGGATTGCTATGTCAATGCCACGGGCAAGGATGGCAGAGTACAAGAAAGGCTTCGAAGAAACATTTATACTTCCAAAGAAAAATTTAAACATTTAGAAATTCCAGCACCCAAATATCCTGTTCTCAGAGGGAAACCTTTCTAATTAGCATCAATCATGAAAAACCCAAAAGGCTTAACGCACAAGCCCTATTCTTTGATTTAACTTACAATACACTGTTATGATCATTCTTCAGAAAAAAAGTATGTTTCTGTAGACATTTAATTGATAAATGAATAGAAGTTTCCCTTAAAGCAAAGTTATCACTGTCTGCTGTCACAAGTACCAAAATGACATACTGCATTGAAACACATGCCTTGAAGGCACACATTACCCTTTTTAATAGCGTAAGTGCCCTCAGTATATAAATTTAAACTACCAATGGATCTCACATTCACTAATTTGGAAGATTAATGTTCTTAATTGCTGTCCTTCATACCCATTATTAATGTTTAGGCATCATGATTCTGGTTATTGATAATCACTTGTGTGTCTATACACAACAAGCAATTCAGACCTTGTTGTTGCACATCACTGCAGCATCAGCAAAGCTAGTAAGTGCACATTTATCCTGTACACATGAAAGAAAAGTTATCAAGATAGATAGTGACCTGTATGTAAGAGCTGCCATGCTTTAAGAGGAAAATATACCTCCATTTCACCTGGTAATTTTGTATTCCTTCCTCTGTAAGTAGCCACTGCCTGATATTTCAGAGTAGAGCAAAGTGAAAAGCCAGCAATGCATACACACATACAATGCCTGTCAGAGGCTAATTATGGGACATATGACATAACCTTCCTATGAACTGAAGTATTGACATTGTTTAGGTTAATTAGTGTCTGTCCCCTGTTTTTATAACTGCTTTTACATTGTCATAGCTAACGGTATTAAAAGTCTCACCTAATCTAATGCAACGTGATGGAAAGAGATGATATACTCTGGGAAGCATCAAGAGACAGAAATGCACAGTTGTGAAATTGCTGCTTAAGGATGTTATTACTTGATTTGGCATCAGCTGCACCTCCTATAAACTGTGCCAACTTATTCTGTAGTAAATTGCTTTAGAGCAACTGTTAACGGAGACAGGTTGCTTCAGGGATAGTTGTCCACTCAACAATTTTATTTTTTATACGTTCCTCCCCCCGCCCCTCCCCACTCTTCCTTTGGAGCTCAGCGTGGCTTAAAAAGTAGAACCATATAAATAGTACACTAAAATCCCACGTCTACCCTCATCTGCCAAATGCTTGCATTGCCTCTGGAAAATACTCATGGCTGGGCTCTGCTGAACCTCCGGGGAAAGGGAGTTCCACAGCACAGCAGCAGCAACCAAGAATGCTTCTCTGCTTATCCTCACTACATGAACCTGGCCGGCTGATGGTACCTTCAAGAGTGAGCACTCCTGACTGACCACAGGGAGTATAGTCGGAGAGGCGGTCTTTCATACTCTTACTCCACGTCCTTCTCAGTTATGCTGCATTTGGATTGGGTACTTTACTGTCACATGTGATATGTTATAGCACTGGGGTGGCCCCCTGGTCCAAAGACCAGCTAGGTAAATGAGTCCTGCTGCTGTGACAGTGATAGAAGGAGTAGACGTGGCTCAGTTCTGGGCCATTCCCTACAGTTGCCACTTCAGATAGTGCAGAGGCTCCAGGGGACACTGCAGAAGCATTTCTACACCCTGTTATGGGCTTTAGACTGGGAAAGTGGGAATTACGGTGATAAACNCCACATGCTGATGTGGGGGAGCCGGAGGGCAGGGGCTTGGATGCTCAGCCAGAGGGGATCAGTCCACCTACAGAGCCGGATCTGGGCAGAAAGTTTCTTGACTGGCCCTCTCCCTCCTACCCCTGGCCCAAAACAGCACCCGGGGCAGTGGCGTCCCATGGCAACCATGCCCCCTCTCTCTTTTTCCTCCTGGGTGGAAGCAGCACCTGTTCCCCTAGGCTCTGCACAGGAAATCCCCCAGGGGACGTGGCCAATCGAGCTGCTGTCTCCCACATCATGCAGGATTCTGGGGCAGATGGAGCCTAGGCCCAGTGCCATCATGTGGGACTTCCTCCCTCTAACTCCGTGGGACAGTCTGAGCTTGGCAAATCTGGCTGGTCTTCAGGGTGGAGACAGCAGTGACCCCTGCAGGCGGGGTGGGATTACTACAGGTTGACTGCCAAGAGTGCCCCTCCCCCCCCGGGACTCAGGGTCTGGGCTCAATTCAACACCCCAGTACCACAGTAGCTATGCCAGTGCAGCACTTGGAGTGACTGTCCCTCCTAAATAAGGATGGTTGGTAGGTATGCCGTATCTTATTGTATGCTTGGGTGCACTTACACTGGAAGTGAGACCTCCCTTCCTGACAAAACATCTCTAAGAACACCATTTACTGTACAAGATAAGTAATTTCTGTTTGTATGGTCGCAGTTTAGGTACTCTTCGAAGCCATGAGTCTGACTCTGGCAGTCAAGGGTCAAAGAAACCTTGAATTGTGTTTAAATAATTCCCGAAACAGTCACTGTTGATTTCACAGAGGGTGAGTAGGAAGCTGCCCTTCCCTTTGAAAGGTGAAGCTCTTTCCACAGCACTCACGTTTTCATTTAAAATAAAGATTCCCCTCCCAGCTTTCAAATACTCTGATGAGAAGATAATCTAAACGTACACCAATAAAAATGCTTTCTTCTGGTCTCTGCAAACAAAACTGGATTGGAAGCTATTTCATACAAGTAGATGATGATGATAATAATAAAGTAGAGACCAGAGGAAGGCGTAGGGTGACAGGTTTCCATCCTACAGTATTTCCCCTTTTCCTTCCAGTTCAGGAAAACATAAACTGCTTTTACTCTTCAGCAGTAGTTGGAAAGTGAGGGGGCTGGCAGGGTTCATATTTATCACGACTAGCCAGGCAAGGCCAGAAGGGGCCATGACCTTGGCCTTGCGGTTATTTATTTATTTAATTTATTTTTTATTTACAAAAAATGTATAACCCACACCCTCCTGCGCATTGGCAGCCTGGGGTGGCGTAAACATAAAATACAACAATAAAATGATTAAAATGCAACGTATCATGTATATAAATAAAATGGGCACATGTATCTATTGTATTTTTTGTAAAGCGCCAGGTACATCACTGGCGCTATATAAATGCTTATACTACTAATAATAATTAATAATAATAATAAAATATAAAATAGCAGCTCTTTATCAGTGACTGGAGTGGAGGTAGGACCTAGGAGCAGGGGCTTGGCTATGCAGTTGTACTAGATGCCCAACTGCTAGGGGTGAGCAATTCATTTTCATTTTTATATTGGCGTGCATCTGGATCCTCTGCTGTGCCTTGATTGTCAGGTTGCAGCGGTGGCCAGGAACGCATTTCATCAATTAGCTCTGGTGAGGAGGCTGCAACCTTTTTTTCTTTTTTTTCTGGCTTGGATGTGACCACTATCATCCATGCTTTCATTACTTAAAGGCTACTTGGGGCTGCCCTTGGTGACTATTCAGAAGCTGCAGCTAATGCAGAATGAAGTGGCCTGGCTCCTCTCTGGGGTGGGTTGCCATGAGCACATTAACACCTGTGCTCTCTAATTTGCGCTGGCTTTTCCATAGCTTTCTGGGCACAATTCAGGGTGCTGGTTGTGACCTTTTAAAGCCCTAAATGGCTTGGGTCTCACGTACCTGAATGATCACCTTTTTTTCCATTGCGGCCCTTGAGGTCATCCAGGAGTGCCCTCTTGTGGGTACAAATTTTGTCTGCATAAGGGCCCACAGAGAGTTGTTCTCGGTGACTACCCCCATACTTTGGAACTCCCTCCCCCCAGGGGTCCACCACAGCCCGAGCTTGAGCATATTCTGGAGGCGGTGTAAAGTTTCTTTTGTTTAGCAGAGCTTTTGGGAGGCAGGGATAGAGGTTGGGAGTGGGAGAGGCTTGGGGTGAGGGCAGGGATTTTTAGTTTTTTTAAATATTCTTAGATAAGTTCTTAGAGAGTTGGTCCTTTAATGACTATTGTATTAACCAAGTAGCTTACGGGATGAACTTCTTACTGTCAGGAACTGAGAGTGAACACTGTCTCTTATACACATCTAGATGTAAAAAGTAGAACCATATAAATAGTACACTAAAATCCCACGTCTACCCTCGTCTGCCAAATGCTTGCATTGCCTCTGGAAAATACTCATGGCTGGGCTCTGCTGAACCTCCGGGGAAAGGGAGTTCCACAGCACAGCAGCAGCAACCAAGAATGCTTCTCTGCTTATCCTCACTACATGAACCTGGCCGGCTGATGGTACCTTCAAGAGTGAGCACTCCTGACTGACCACAGGGAGTATAGTCGGAGAGGCGGTCTTTCATACTCTTACTCCACGTCCTTCTCAGTTATGCTGCATTTGGATTGGGTACTTTACTGTCACATGTGATATGTTATAGCACTGGGGTGGTCCCCTGGTCCAAAGACCAGCTAGGTAAATGAGTCCTGCTGCTGTGACAGTGATAGAAGGAGTAGACGTGGCTCAGTTCTGGGCCATTCCCTACAGTTGCCACTTCAGATAGTGCAGAGGCTCCAGGGGACACTGCAGAAGCATTTCTACACCCTGTTATGGGCTTTAGACTGGGAAAGTGGGAATTACGGTGATAAACAGTGTTGGGAAAGTAGAAGGAACAAGGGAGGGGGCGCAAGGAATTCATGTCAATGCACTGGAGCAGAGCTCTTTGTCTTGTGGTGAAATGTCTCAACAGTAATAGTCTTTGAGTGACTATGCCCTTAGTTAAACTGGTGCAGTCTTGTATGTAGACCAGACCTTAGTAAATTGGCTCTATGACACAAACCTTCCAGCACTTAAGGACGCAGGACCTCTTAAACACAGTTGTCACTAGTATGTTTCTATTCTCAGGATATGAATTAGCAAGGAAGGAATTCTCACATATGATTAGCTAATAAGTGGTCAAATTTTTATTGGTCAGATTTTTCAGCCACTCCTGGTTGTCATCCTACCCATCATTCCACCCTACCCCATCTCATTCCAGCTGCTTCTGGTGGTCTCATATCTATCATTCAACCCAGGCTCCCCCCACCCCAAATTCTAGATGCTTCAAATGTGTCATTCCATCCAGCTCTCCTCCCTGTCTTTCCATTTACTCTACATGGCTTCCTCACTTTCCTCCTCTTGGTCCTTTTAATTCCCCCGCCCCCACCTTCTTTGACATTTCAGATCCTCCCCCACTCCCTTTGATTCAGTTAAACATCTGTCATTGTATTGCTTTACTGCCCATTAAGGGCTACCGGCATTCCCAAAGTCCCATTACTTCCAATTGGTATTCCTGTTGTGTCTGTTGTTTCCAATCAGCATTCCTAGTGACTTGCCAGTACAACGTCTAGAAAGTTTGCTTGGCATCCATACAAGAATAGGGAGCAATAAACTCACCTGGTGTCCATGCAACAATAGGGTACAATAAATGCCTGCAATAAAATGCCATACAGTTGTCTACAATAAATGTTACTGTACAACAGTAGAACTCTCGAAGGTGTATCTCCTCATCAGAGACAGGGTTTGCCCTCCGCTGGTCCCTCAGGTTCGTAGCCTGGGAGTGCTCCTCGATTCTCAACTTTGCCTGGATGCCCAGATGGCAGCTGTGGTGAGGAGCGTGTTTTGCCAGTTATATCTAGTGTGGTGGCTTTGACTATACATCTTGGACTCCAACGTGGCCACTATCATTTGTGCTTTCATCACCTCAAGATGGGACTTTTGTAATGCGCTCTACATGGGGCCTACCCATGGTGACGATTTGGAGGCTGCAGCTGGTGCAGAGCGCAGCGCCCCGTCTCCTCATGGGGACGGATTGCCGTGAGCACATTACACCAGTGCTCCCTTCTTTGCATCGGCTGCCTATAGTCTTATATTGTATTTTTTATATTATTTAAGTTTGCGTATTAGCAGGAGGAAGTGGGGTAAAATTTGTATAATAAATAAATAAATGTTCAGTAGAACGTTAGTGAAAGTGAACAGAGAGTGAAGATTCTTTTCTCAATCTCCCCCTTTTGCCAAAATGGGCACTTTAAAACATCAGAACTTCAACGTTATATAACGGATTTCCAAAAACTAAAAACACAAAATCCATTCAGGGCACCCTTGAGTTTTCGAACGCTGCTAGGTTTTTTAATACTGCTCCTGGAACTAAGGGTAATTTCAGAAGTGACGCGGTGAATGTGCACCACACTCAGCCTCAGTCAAATGTGGGGGGTGGTGAAAGCGCCGTGCATGTTTGTTTGCTCGCATTCAGATGTTCACCACAGTCAAACGCGGTCCGGGGTGAAGCTAACCACGCTTCGTGAGGTTGGGGCGGGAGGAGGTCCAGAAGTGTGGTGAATGGTCACCACGGCAGGGGTGAATGAAAAGTAACTTCTGAACGGAAACCCGCAGCTGCGGTGGAAGGAATTGACCCCAGCCGCAGTGCATTCTGGGACTCGAACCGTGGTCCACGTCTCCACTGCATGTCTGTTGTGTTTCTCCGGCCCATGTTCTCTCTGATTGCAACCGGGCGGTGGTTGCGATCCTGTCACTTCTGTTGGGGCCGCACGTGTCACCACAGCCCGTGGTGAATCCGTTCACACCGGGGTGGTATTCACTGTGGTGAATTGGAACGTCTCACTTCTGAAATCACCCTAAGTCTCCATCAGCCAAAAAAAAAAGTCACATAGAGGAGAAAACATCATTCTGCCTCCAAAATTCAAACGTCTGTCCATATTTCCAGGAAATGGATGGAAAAACAGAAAGGTTAGAGATTCTACTCCTCAGCCAAGTGATCC
Organism: Sphenodon punctatus; assembly: GCA_003113815.1. Lineage (NCBI taxonomy): Eukaryota > Metazoa > Chordata > Lepidosauria > Sphenodontia > Sphenodontidae > Sphenodon > Sphenodon punctatus. The sequence continues at coordinate 2,394,505 of QEPC01001643.1, read as the reverse complement.
TTTCTACCAAATTTCACAGTGCGTGTTTTTACACACACACATTTCTCCTGGATGTTTGCTATTACAGCCTGAACTTTCTGTGTGTCTAAATCACTCACCCAGACCTTATACATCCAGATCTTTGAACTTCTGCGTAGAACTTCTCCCAGACTTTTTGTGTGTAAAAAGTTCTTCTGCTAAACTGCTTTGCTCCAGGCAGCTGTGGTCACTTGGCTTCCATGGCAGCCTGTCACATCTACAGCTGCGGCTACTTTAGGCTGCCTCAGGGCAGTGTTTGTGTGAAGAATGCATTTAGGAGCTGCCTCAGGGCAGTGTGTGTGTGGAAAATGAATCCGGAACTTACTTGTGGACTTGGAAAGCCAGAAGATTGAAAAATCGGAAACTTTAACGTGTGTGTAAAAGTGCCCAGTGATAGGAAAAATCATTCTAATGATATATCAGAAAGGAAACATTTATAATGAATAGAATGTTGATGATTTTAACACTGGGTGTTTTTATACACACATTTCTCCAGGAGAAATTCTCCTGAATGTTTGCTGTTATATCCTGCACTTTCTGTGTGTCTAAATCACTCACCCAGATCTTAAACATCAGGATCCTTGAACTTCTGTGTAGAAGTTCTCCCAGAACTTTTGTGTGTAAAAAGTTCTGGTAAACTGCTTTACTTCAGGCAGCTGTGGTCACTTGGTTTCCATGGCAGCCTGTCACATCTACAGCTGTGGCTACTTTAGGCTGCCTCAGGGCAGTGTTTGTGTGAAGAATGCACCCAGGAACTGCCTCAGGGCAGTGTGTGTGTGAAAAATGCATCCGGAACTTACTTGTGGACTTGTAAACCCAGAAGACTGAAAAATCCGGAACTTTAACGTGTGTGTAAAAATGCCCAGTGATTCAGCTGCTGTAACTACAGAGTCACTCCTGCGGCTCTGTAATCATCTGAACTATTTCATATCTCCCAATGGTCCCTATTTAGGAGGAATAGTCCTTCTGGTTGCTGAATTTCACTGTTCCTCTTTCATGGGGTCAAGGTCCCTCTTTTCAGGGTGGGGTGGGGAGGGAGACAAAGATACTACCCAAGCCTGAGAGTTCAGTTTCCTGGTTGCTTCCCAGGAAAACCACTTTAGAGAACAAGGGGCAGATGATGGAATGACAACAAGCTATGTGGAATAATAAGCAGGAGCGCCTTTGTCCCTCTTTATGCACTGGGTATATTGGAAGGGGGTGTATGGACATACCTGTGTGTGTGTGTGTGTGTGTGTGTGTGAGAGAGAGAGAGAGAGAGAGAGAGAGAGAGAGAGAGAGAGAGAGAGAGAGAAGGGGGTGGGGCATATATGCTGAGGGATAGAGTTTATTGCTAAGGGGGCAGGACTTGTTCCTTTTTGGCTGCTTGAAATGTTGGAGGTATGCTACTTTAGTAACAGTGGCATGATTTTAAATTGTTGATGCCTAGAATTTTGAATCTCTTTTGTTTCCAAAAATAAAACAATATATAGAGCGAGAGAGAGAAAGAGAGAGAGACACTGTGGTTGTTGGGCTTTTAGCATACTTTAGAAAATGGGAGGGGCATCTCCAGCTCATGGGTCAAATATGCCTCATGGCTGGTTTAAAAACTTCAATCTTTTTGTTTCCCTTTCATTTTTGTTTTACGTTTGTTTCTCATCGAAATCAATGGGAATCACTTGGCAGGGCTACCATACCCGATAGCAGTTTTACTGTCCTTCTATGAGTGTTTTCAGACATTATGTTACCACACTCAACCACGGTGAATCCCCCGTGGTGGTGGATGGTCCCGTAATGTCTGATTGCTCGCCGCCAGATGTGAACCACCAGCGGTGAGCAAAATAACCACGCTTTCGAGGATGGTCCGGGCACCATCCCTGAAAGCGTGGTTAATTGAACCACGGCCCGGAATCGGTGGACGGTAATGTCTGTTACCGCCGCCAATTCCAGGCCGTGGCCCAGACCCCGGGTTGGAATTGGGCGCAGCGGCCAAATTCGCCACTGCACCCGCCCATCTCCTGGAGGGTGGGCGGGTGGGGGGGTGCAGCCGCACGTTGCGCAGCCCCGCCCCGCCCCCCAGGTTCCCCACCAGAATCAGCCGGCACGTCTGTGGGACGTGATGTTTTGATTCCGGTGGGGAATCAAAAGGTGATTCTGTGATGGGGCCAATAGGCGCCCTGTCACGTCTGAAATCACCCTATGACACTTTCCCTTCCTTCAAATCTGCACAGACAAATATCAGAGACAGACTGGCACGTGGGCAGAGGACAGAGCAGAGACTGGAAGGCAGCTGGCGCCAGGTACTCAAGCTGCAGGCACTAACATAGGAGGAGATGGTGGTGCCCGAAGTCGGACAAGACTTCAAGTAGCGCAGAATATCAGATAGAGACAGGGAGGCAGGCAGCAGACAGGCACTGCCAAGCAGCAGGGACTGGCAAAGGAGACATGCTGTCCAAAGTAGGTTGAGCTTAAGCTTTCAGAGAATGCCCTAGGCGGGGGGATATGAGAGACAGAAAATCATCATACAGACTGGCAGCAGAAGGGGTTCCCTTCCCCCAGACTTGCAGAGGAGCAGCAGGCACTGGCTTTGGCATAGCCAGCCACCCCAAAGTGTGGCAGGGTGTCAATTTACAGAGATCATGGGGGGGGGGGGGGAGCAGGAGATATGTGTGACACACACATTTAGGCAGCAGCAGCCAACAGCAAGAGGCAGGGAGAGGAGCATGTGCAGAAGCGACCTTACAGATTTTTGTTTCCCCATTTTTATTTTTAAAATATAATTTGTCTTCATTTTCATTCCTTTCCTCATTCATTTGTTTTCATTTCCTAGTTACTAAAATGAATAGGGCTTCATTCATTTTAGTAACTAACCCCCCCCCCCCAATTTCACACCCCTAGTTTTTATTTGTCCCCTTTCCAATTCCTGGATATGGCCTGTGGATCCTTTTGCTGCGTTCAAGCACTTAGAGTGAGCTCAGAGAAAGGAAGTAGAGATGAGGACCTGTATTCGAGGATATGGGATGGATTGATGGTATAGATCTGTGATCTCGACTTCCCCTTTCCTTCCCCCATCTTGAACATGCTCATTAAGCACTTCCCCTCCCCCACTCCTCAACTCTTATTTGGGCCAAGGAACTTGTTCTCATTTTGTGTCCCATGAAAGGGAAAAGGTTCGTCACCCCTGCTTTAGAAGATCCCTTTGGTTACTGGCAGTCCTGCTAAAATCACCAAGAGCTGCAGAAAAGCTTTGGGTCTTTCTCTCTTTGTTGGGGAGGCTAAGGAGGAGCTTTAGTCCTTTGTCAGTTTAGAAACGTTTAATATACCTCCAGCCCCTTCTGTGGAAAAAACAAACAGCCTAAGGGAGGACACTAGTGATGGGATGAAAATCAGACAAGTTATCAAGCCATCCTTGAATTTGCTGTATAAAACCCGTGCAACAGCTCTCCACTTCTGTAACACAAGTAGAAACGTACAATTAAAGACATAATAGAAGCTCTGTCTTCTACTATCTGTCTTCAGTTACCTTTAGCTTATTCATTCACATGAGGTAATCCCTGTATGAATAACAATGTGGATGGTTAATTGTTAGTGAACTTAGAAACTATTGAAGCAGGAAGAGAGCTCACTTTTCCACTACCTCCATACTGATATCAAGAGCTGAATGTTTCTGTAACCGTGGTTCTTATGGGGCTGAGATTTGTCTAATATTAATGGGTGATACCTCCCAGAATAAAGATGATCATGCTACATATTTACAAACAGTCCCACTTTATCATGGAGATAATCATAGATCATCTTTCCTGATCTTGCCTCCCATTTTCAAAGCTAAGCAGCAAATCCAAGGATTGCTTACTGTGGTTGGAGATAACAGCTGTCTCAAAGTATAATGTGTTTAACATCTGTTGTTCCTCTTGTGCAAGATTTATGCTATTTTTTCTCTCCCTGAATTTTCTTTCACCTTCTGTTTTGTTTGTTGTAAAGCATTCTTATTACTTTCTTCCTCCCCCTTTTCTGGCCTTTGCTGCTTCCTTTGTTGTAACCAGTCTTTGTGAGAGAAGGAAAAGAATAGAAAATTCACAAACCGTTACCAGAATATTTTTGTCTTGTTAGTCCCTCCAACTTCCTTTGGTTTTTTTTTATGGTTTCTTTTACTTTCCCTTGCTGCTTTCTCCCTTCCATCTGAATCCCCACTGCCCTGACAATGGGCACTGAGGGGAAAATTACAGTTGTTGATTATATGACTTTGAAAAGACTTCCGTTTGTGTTTTATGCTATCAGCATAACAAACCAACAACATCCAATCCAGTAATCAAAATATTATTCTAAGTACTTGTAATTATACTGTCAGGGTACTTTCTCTTCTTCCCTGTATGCACATGTTGTATTCAGGATTGTGCAGACTGTCAGTCAGTGCGTTAGGGGATTTGATTGCAGGTATTTTAAAAAACTTTTGTTATGTTTGTTCATTGTTTCCTATTTTCTTGCCTGCAGTATAGATAGCATGTCACTTTTGTTATGCAAACACTGAGCCGAGTCCCACCTTGATTTTAGTAGCTCAGTCTGTGATTTCCTGCTCAGATAAAATTCACTGTTGAGGGAATTTGTGTGAAGCATGGAAAATATAAGAAAATAAAGTTGATGGATGAGATGCTTGAGATTTTAACTCTGCACATAAAAGCTTGCGAACTGTGTAATAGGCTTGTGTGCTATAGGCTGCCTAGAAAAACAAACACCATTTCTGAATTTGAGAAGACTTCTGTTTTAAATAAATAAATGTGAAATTTCCGAAGGTACTATAATGCTTTTCTTTTCTTCAGGTGGATGCACTTTTGATGATGGTCTGGGGCCGTGCGACTACCATCAAGACCTATATGATGACTTTGACTGGGTCCATGTCAGTGTTCAAGAACCTCACTACTTGCCACCCGAGATGCCGCAAGGTTAGAATTGCTATGGCAATAGTAAAAGCTGAGGGATAGGATGCCAGGACATGTGTATTTATTTGTTAAGAACTTTGACGCTTCCTTACAAGGAGGCCACAGCCTTTGAGCTTCTGGTAAAAGTTTTGTTCAAAAACAAAACAAACCCACCCAAAACAAAAGCCCCTAAAACTATCTTCAAAAGTGCTGATCAAGGCCACAATCCTAAACACCCTTATTTGTGTGTAAGGTGCTTTCATGTCAGTGGGACTTAACAGTAAATGTAGACTGCTACCCAAGATTTAAATTGGCATGAACTTTTTTGCTGGCTGTAATAAACAGCAGGACTGTTCACCCTCTCAAATGCTAGTGAATGTTCTCTTTGGCACAAACAAATACTTCACCAGATTTTGCTGATTGCTTTTTCTTTAAAAGGCGCCTGGAAACCTTATATCTTCAATGCCATCTAGTCTATTTAGACTGAATATTTAAGCTAAATATTAAAAAGAAAAAGTAGACATGAAAAATAAATCTGACAGCTCATCCCCTTAGAATAATCAGAAAGGCTTTGATTTATGGAAATGTTTCCATTGTTAATTACAACTGAGGACAGGTAATGAATAACTAAAGAGGTACAGCCTAGATGAACTTGCCTGCTCACCTTTGATGAACAGCTTAATCGGTGCTTTCCAGACAGGATGATATGCAGAGAAAATGAAAGCATTTTAAATTCACCTACGTTTCCCAATTAATAGGACATTAAGTAATTAATCATGCAGAGGAGGAAAAAAGGTCATGGCTACTTTATTTGCATCTAGTATAGCTCCTGTTAGTAGCAGGGGAAGCCAAAAGCAATGCTGCAATGTAAAAGCAACACAGCCCCTTTACAGCCCCTTCTCTCATCATTCATTTCTTATTGTTCATTAAAGGCTGTTAAAGTGTGTGTACTTGTGTAATTAGTGGCTATATCGAGGTGCACTCTGTTCAATCCTGTTGCTGCTTGATATATGGGTGCATTCTGCCATGCACCCAATCTTGTAAAATAGGCTAACGTGTCAAGTAAGTTCAATTACTGATTTAACAAAGTGTGTGCGCGTGGTGATGCATAGCTGCATATGGAGAGTAGATTGAAGCCCTTAAGGCAGTGTTGGTTGCTGCTGTTTTTGTTAGAGTATCCAGAGTAGTATTAGGGAGAAAAAAAACAAATGACTGAAGTTGACTACTTCCAGATTGAGGCTGTATGTTTTCAAATATTGAACTTAGTAAAATATTTTAGCTATATGCCAGGGGTGGGCAACCAGAAGCCCAGGAGCCTCTTACAGCTCTTGTGAAGTTCAAAGGCAGCTCTCAGCCATGGCTAGTCTTGTTCCCTGCACTTTTGGTCCTTCCTTTGTCTGTCTTCATCCCACGTTACTGTGCACGATTTGCATCTGGGAAAGAATCCAGAATCCAAGCACATGTGGGGTTTGTAACATGGGATTCCCCCCTCCCACCCATGCATCTTTGCTGGTGATCCTCTGGGGATTGCAGAGTCAGGAAATTGAGGTCTGCAATCGCCTGCAGGATTGCTGGCAAAAATGTGGAGGTATTGGGGGTGGGGTGGAGTGTCCCACATTATAAACTTTGCACATGCTTTACCTTCTGGATTATTTCCCAGAGGCAAATCGTGCATAGTACGTAACGTGGGAAAGTTCCCTCAGTAGTTGAATCACAGCTGCTCCTCGGAATCTCAGCAGTCGGGACTTCAGAGCACTGGCTTAGTAAACCAGTCAAGAAGCATGGAGGTTTGTGTGTACACCAATGTATCTGTCTTGTGGCACCCAGCCATACGAAGATCTTGGTATGTGGTTTATACATATACACATACATACTTCTGAGACCCCAATTTCTAATTTTCCAGAAGCTTGGCAATCTGAATAACTAGATTTTGAACTTATGAAAATGACAAAATTGCTCTTATTACCCCCAGTAAAATTGGCCATCTTTAGACTATTTTTGATAAGAAATAGCACTCTGCTTCTATACCTGACATCTGATTTATGGTCAGAATTCTGACAGCTGCATTCCCTAAATGGCCATTGTGCAAGAGTGTAATTTTGTTTCTACTTACTCCTAATGTGTCTGTCATTAGTGTTCACATAGGTGTTAGGGTTATTTTTTTCTGCTTACACAAGTAAAATGCCCTGCTACTTAATCATGTGTTTGCAAAATGGAAGAGGAACAAAACTGACAAGAGGCTGTAAGCATCACAAAACAGGGTACTCATGCAATTGCAGACAAATATCAATGAGATAATTCCATATAATTTTATGCAGTTAGACTTTTGAGACTAAGTAGCCCTCTTCAACCATTTGCCCCTTTCCCTAATATTATTCTGAAATCTAATTATTTCATAAGCTTGTTTTGTTTTGGTGGTGCTTTGACAAATTCAGATTTTAGACTATTTTGAAAAAGGAATGGAGTGGTACATTAGTTTAGCATAAGGGATTTTATTGTGCAGAGTAGAATTTATAGTATTTAGGGTTCTTTGTAAAGATACAGTTGCTGAACACTCAGACCTAATAATCATTGCCAGAGTCTTGCACCGATTGCTGTATGTTTGTGGAATGTTGTCATTTCAAAGCCAAGGCTATTTCAGGAGCTAAATGTATCAAGGCTTATCTAACAGCAGCTTGTTCACAAAATCTTTGAGTGGGTCTAGGATGATTGAATAATCAAAATGAAGTATGGCGCCTTGTACCCCCTGCCCTCGGTTTGATTAATCCCAGGTTCCTGGTGACTGACAGTGACAATTGTCTTGAAAGTCTTTTGGACAATGTGTAAAGTTGAACAAGTGTCTGCATCGCAAAAATACCATGCAAAAGGAGAGTAAGACTAGGATTGTGAGGAATACGTTTTAAGTCTTTTTCTCTAGTTACCTCTTTTTGTTTGTGGTTTTTAAAAATGGTGTATCATTTTAATTGTGTCTCTTAACTGTAAAATATATTCCCACGCATCCTAACGCACGGAGGCATCTCCATTTTTTTCTGGTGCCTCCGTGTGTGGGCGCACACCCACCCACCCATGTGGGATTTACCTGGGCAGCACCCACACATGAACACCCAGATTTGTGGGTGTTCATGCCTGGGTGCCGCCTGTGTAAAAAGGGCCTCTGAAGAGGGTAGTCCCCGCCCCACTTGTAGAGCCCTTGGGTGACCCCCATGGGAAGTGCAGAGTGCTCAAGCAAGACCTGCCTAAATTACTCAGTTGAGCCCCACCTCTCTCTGTGGTGTAGTTAGGTGGGAATGGGCCCTGAAGTGGACCCCCGTGCTGAGACACTACAGGGACACTGGGATACTCTTCTATAATTAGCTTTACTTTATTCAGAGTCACTTTATTTAAATAAAAATATTGCTTTTGTGTATTTTAATGGAATTCTAATTTCCATCCAAATGCAGCTTGACACAAATATAAGTTAATTATCTCGTAAATAAGAAGTATATTTCTAACATAATGGAAAGTGTATGCAAAGTAAGAATCTGAATCAATGCATGGCTAAGCTATGGCCGTTTTTACACGAGACGATCCCACTCATGCCCACGCAGATCTGCTGCGTGGGTGTTGCCCGTGTATATGCCGCAGCCAGTGGGTGGGGGTGCGTGCGACCCACACATCGCCACTCATCCCCCGCACAGCCCCACTCATGGAGCAACCGGCGAAAATTGAGGTTGCTCTGTGAGTGGAAATGAATAGGGAGTGAGGGTGCTCCCATGTGCACTGGCACCCACGTGCTGCCCATCCTGTGGCGCACGCACTCACACACACACACACACACACACACACACACACACCCGCTCCTGCGGCTCATATAAAAAGGGCCTATATCTGAAAGTAAAAAATGTATCCTGTTGGTAGCCAAAATGAATAATCAAATCTAGTACTGTTGGTGTGGTTCATGCATTGGTCCGAACTATGAGAGATGGAGACAGAGGCCTGGATCTTCAAGCTGCGTGTGGAAGGCAACCATGTGCAGAAGTTCCCTAGTAGCAGTGACTGGAGCCTTCCGCTGGTAGGTGGCTTGGATTCCCCACACTTGTAATGATCTGGAATCTCATTAACATCACCCTTTCATGCGATTCTCAAGCAGCAGCAGCAGCAGCCTATCGTGGATCTCACAATGAAAATCAAGAAGAAAACTGTGATCCCTGAGTGGCTCCAGCTGCTTGGGAATTGTGTACGAGGGCATGCGTTGAACCAGACATCTCCACTCCTTGGGCTGTTAATGAGCTGACAGCCTATTGCACACAAGGGAATCCAAGCTGCATAGCAGGGCACTTGGACTTTTTCCTGCTTGGAGAAGGCTTCATTCACTACTATTACAGAACTGTTACAGAATGTCGTGCACAGCTGTCTGCGCATCAGGATCATAGTAAAGATAATATCTTTTATTGGACCAATTTCAATATTTTTCAATATTGCAATTATCAACTGAACATGCTTGAGTGGTTATACTAACCAATGAGAGTGCACCAACCTTTAGGAAAAAAACTGAAGAAAAATGGATGACGTGACTGGAATCAATTATTTAAATTCAGGTTTCATGATTAATGATTTAAAATTATGGCTGGTGTTGAAAATGTTCAACTAATGACTTAAATCCACTGCATGACAAAAGGTCATAATATCCAGTGACACAAAGACCAAAATCAAACTTCTGAGCATTGACGGTTTTTGAAAATGAACATAAGTAGATCTTCTGCAGTGAGGATGAGAGATTGTTTCTTTCCCATGGTTCAAATGGCTGAAGGGATTTTACTCAAACTTTTTTTTAAAAAAGAAAAAATCATTTGGGCAGAGGTCAAGCATGGAAAATTTCAGGCCCACTGGTAAATGTTTTGTAATGTTTTGATCAGGTGAAAAAAGGCTACAAAGGAAAGTATTTTGCAATCTTAGCTTTGATATTCAGAACTCGCACAACAGGTCTAATAATTCCTTTTGAATGAGCAATGCAGCCCAAAGCATCTCCCTCCTTATTGATTTAGGGCACAATCCAGCTCCCATTGAAGTCAGTAGCTAAACTCTCATTGGCTTCATTAGAGCTGGATAGAGAAACAAAGTGGTTCAAATGATATCTTTTATTGGACCAACTGTTGGTGGAAATAAGCTGCTTTTTGGCCATACAGGGCCCTTCCTCAGGCATGTAGCATAGCCAGTAGAAAAATTTGAGCAGATGTAGAGTAGGTGTTATATGAGGGGGCATGGAATAGGTGGGAGTTGACAGAGCAAAGTGGGAGGGGGGTTAACAGAGAGAGAGAGATGTGACAGACATATACAAAACAGCTGTAAAATTATATATTGGTGTAGAAGACAGGAAGAATAGGTGGTGATAAACACACAGAGATTAGCAAACAATTAGTTTGGGGATATAGTAGGGAAACAGTTTATCAGGCGAAGGGAGTACACATATAAAAGGAAATAGGGTTCATGGTATGAGAGTTCCCACATATTAATGTAAATGTGAATTAACTCCCCTCCCACCTTGCTCTGTCCACTCCCCCCCATTCCGTGCCCCCTCACATATACCTGCCTCTACATTTGTTCAGTTTATATACTGCTACATGCCTGAGGAAGGGCTTTATGTGACCCGAAAGCTTGCTTATTCCTACCACCACCAGTTGGTCCAATAAAAGAGATCATTTTAACTACTTTGTGTGTCTGTCACTTGGGACCAACACGGCGACCACATGCTATCTCTGGATTACAGCTGGATCGCATCCCTAGACTGCACTTTTCCCTTTCATCATCATTTGAAAAGTCAGTTTGCATTTTATGGGAAAATTCTATATGTAACGCATAATACTAAATGTAAGGGAAATATTTAAAGGAGGTTATTTTATTTTATTTTAAAACTTGTAAATGGTTTAGCTCAATTTTACGCAATAACGTTAAATTAAGAGGAATATTTTCTTATCTAATAAGTTTAATATCCTAATACTCCTTCTATAATAGCCTTGTGTAGGGCTGCAACTATTAGAATGCCACACCTGAGGAACATACATTTTGGAAAGTATGGCAAATACAATTTCAGGTTATTACAATTGAAATTACTATATAGATTGTAGAGGGGCACGTGGGGTGGGTGGGGAAGAATCATGAATTTGGGATCCTGAAGGCTGAGACAGTATGAAGAGAAGCATAAACAAAGAATTTGTTTCAATATTATTGCCGGGCTCAGTCAGGGACCTGGGGTTTGCTTCAATAAAAGCCTTGCAGCCTGCTTGACCCCCCCTCCCCCGGAGCCTATATTCCTTTTAATTGTGGAGTTTATTTTTTACCATATTTGACATTGTTTATTATTAAGTCCATTCTCATTTGCATTTCTCTTCCTTCTTTGCTCCCTTCCCCTTTGTTTAATTTCATTATCAGTCTTGTTCTCTAACAGCTTAGCACCATGGTTCCAGAACTTTTGTGCGTATGTGTGAACCCATTTTATGACTTAAAATAGAATTCCATGATTCTCTCCAGCAACAAAGACATGCAAAGTAGTATATCAAATACCGCTCGGGCTGCATCCCTCATTCACAGGTAGCACAACCTCACTTGGCATCATAGCCAATAGTTTGGGAACATCTTAACAGTTGGCCCTTTGTATCACTTCCCCCCCATGCTCCTTCGACGTCTCTCTAATCACAAATAGTATGATCTTACAATTAAATTAAAACTGGGTGTAATAAACAAGAGGGACAGGACAGTGGATGGGCAAGGAATACTGCAAGAGTCCCTTTGATATGCATGGGGAGGCAGAGTAGCAGTTTATCTAAAAGGTCTCAGTCCAGAAGAAAGTCCCCTCAGTCTTGCATGCCTACGGGATAATTGCTGGGCTCGGTCAGGGACCTGGGGTTTGTTTCAATACGAGCCTTGGGGCCTTTCTGGCCCAGACATAAAATGCTCTGGAAACCCTGTCTGAGGCCCCTGACAGGGTTAGGGAATCCCTTAGGCAATGCAGCACTGAATGTGCTTTCCTTCTGGGTTGAGCTCTTTTGATGGAAAAGCTAATATGTGTCAGGGAGTGTATACAACGTTAGCATCCTATTTATTACACAGTTTGGATACAATGTGCACCATGATATGGCTCTCAAATGAGTTTCAGTTGTACTAGAAGCGTAAAGAACCATGGGTTGGAATGCATTTTTAAGATGCATTTAAATATGAGCTCCTCAGTATAATATTTCCTATATCTCATTATGATCCTTAAGGTCAGTTGAGACCCACCTCCTGCCAATTCCATCATGACACAAAGTGTGTAAAGCCAAGGTCTGGAGGGAGCTTTTCTCTGGCAGCCCACAGATGGGTGGGTATAGGCTTTGAGGGAGGGGTGTTTATTGGTAGATGGGGATAGGCTATGGGGGAGGAGATGTTTTGCAGGGGGAGGTGTTACATGTAGTTACATTTTGTAATCTGAGGTCAGCCCTTGAGATGGGGGGAGGGGGATACAAGTCCAAATAAGTAGTTTAATACATACCTTTTGCTGATGCATGTCACTAAAGTCTCTATGAAATGATGTTCTTTTTCGTAATATGACTGTAGACCTATTCTGTAATTAGATTTTTTTAACCCCTAAGCATATTGTTGTACAGCTACTAGTGTGCCAAAAGAGGTTTACATACCACATTCAGGTGCCTGTTAAGAGGGGCAATATTCTGAGGCAAAATAGGGTTGGTCCATGAGAACCTGTAATGGGCTGCTTGAGGAGAAGCCATTTAATGAAGACTAGTTTTTAATGTAAGGGCTACTACCCTCCCAGGTATGAGCACAATCTGAAGGATGTCAAAATTATGGTAGACAGAAATGGCATGCTGTGATGGTCATCTAGTCTTTCAGGTACAAAATGTGCCCAGATTTGATAATGTTCTAATGTTTTTTCCCCTAAAAGCATTATAAAAACATTAAAAAAGATTAATAATAATGTTGAGGTCATAAAACCTATTTTTTTATTTGATGAATAAACAGGCAAGATTTGGATGAGATTGCCAGTACATTATTTGTAGCTTCTTATCTGTGCCTTAAAATCAATATCACTGAGAGAATACAATTTCTCTTTCCTGAAGCGTATTGCGGAAATTAGCTATGGCCTTGCATCATTGCTATTACAAATATACATCATAATATATTTATAGCATACATGTGCTAACTCTGGTGGATGCTGACTTCCATGGCTACCTGATTAAGAGCTGCATAAGCTACCTGGTTAAGGAAATATACTAAAAAAATGGACCAAAATCTGTTTTAATAGCAAGTACTTCAGTTTCTAAACACCTTAAATGTTCCCATGTGAATATTGCTGTGATATTCAGAACTGACCACATTACTTCATAGAAAGGCAGCCAGTTCTACTTATACCCGGGTTTTGTGGCCCATGGAAGGGCACCTCTGTATCAACTACATGCCTGTGAATGAGTCATGTACAGAGGTGTAAAGTCTGTTGATGGAACTGGGGTGGCTGTGGGGAGAAGGGCTGTCTGTAATCTTGGTCCCAGTACCATGCAATGTGATATCCCAGGTGGACAGGGATGGAGTCGCGTTCACCTCCATCCTCTTACTTGCTCGGCACAAATCCCAGGTTTTTCTAGGTAAAGTTAATTTCATTCAGAAGAGCTCTATGTTTTTGTAAACCATTTTGGGTGATTTTTTTGTTGTTGAAGTCTCACTTCCATCCTTTGCCGCCTCAAAAAGTGGTGTGTGTGCTCATACAGGTGTTTACAGTGTGTATTGTTGGCCAAGCAGAATTTGTAGTGAAAGGTGAAGGGTTTATAGCTTTGGAGAAGACCTCTAAAGAAGAAGACGACCCATCATTTGGACCCTCCTTTTCCTGAGTGCCTCCAACTTCTATGAGGCCTTCAGAGTTTGTCCTAATTTAGAAAGTGGTCTCCAAGAGAGAGAACCTTCTCCCTCCTGCTGTAGATAATGAAGCTGAAGAAAAGGAAGGTAAAGATGTGACAGAGGGCTGTATAGACAATGTAGACAGTGGTGTGAAATGGCTTGCTTTGTGCCAACCCAATTTTCTTGGAATAGAGATATTATAGTAGTGAAGGGTCTGGAAAGTCTTGTAATCAGTGAAATAGCCATGTCTCAGAATCCTGGTGGGTTGGGGGCCATTTCCTGCTTTCACATCCAATGAAACATACTGATTATTCTCTCTCCCTAGAGAATTACAAGAAATAAAGTAAACAGCAACTGCTCAGGAGTGCTTAGATATTTGTGGCATTTGTAGTGTTGCTTGTTCTCCTCACACAGGGCCAGTTGTCAGGAATGCTGAGATCTTTGTGAGTAAAAGATAGGGCTGAAACAAGATTTTGCCCTTCTCGAAAATCTCGTTGAGTATAGGCTTCTCAACAAGATTTTCTCATCTCCAGATTCTTGCGAGAGTCTTGTGAGATTCTTGCGAGAAACTTGAAATTCTTGCAAACCTTAAAATTACAAAAGAAAATGGTCTGCACATGTGCAAACATGGCCACCATGACCGTTCTGTGCAGGCACTGCCATTTTGGGCATGCAGAGATCGTTTTGGGGGCATTCTCGAGTTTCTCGCAAAAATCTCGAATTTCTCTTGAGAATTAATTTCATTCTCGTTCATCTCTGCCTTGTTCCTTGAAAAACTATAGATGTCCTGTAGCAAAACAGTACCTTTGTGGCTGGGAGTGAATGGCCAAATAACCAATTCAGTCTTCAGTTTTAAGTTCTGTAATGATGTGCATAAATGTGTATCTGTCAGTGGGCGGAGGCGGCCGGGGAGCACTCAGATTAGAAGGGTGCTGCAGCACCACCCCGCAGGGGTGGGGCTCGCCGACGCAAGCCCTGCCCTCGCCGCCGAGCCTAAGCCCCGTCCATCAAGAATGACGGCAGGCAAGCCCCGCCCCCGGCAACGCACCCACGCCCCGTAGGAGTCTCAATGCAGGGAACCACGCCCCCACGTCCTGCACTGAGCGTAGGGCTGCCCCCCGCCCCTGGTGCGACGCTCGGAACGGCTGCGTGCACGCACGGGGGTGGGACCTGGGAGACCCCCAACTCAGTGCCGCCCTATGATGATAGAGGCCTGTTCTCCTTAATTGGAGGTAAAGGCCACACTTCTATCCTGACGGGCATTTTCCCACGAGCGTTCCTAGCCCTGAGTGGGGTGACCCCGGGTAGTGTGCGAGTGGCAATAGGCCTGTGTAGCCCCTCCCCCGTGACAGAATCATTGGCAAAGTCTAAAACCTGGTAGTCTGGGAAGTGGTTGTGGTGCTCTCCCCAATCGTATAGTGAGAAGCAGATTAAGCATACTTGGGGCTCTTGGCCCAAAGATCATTGACTTCAGTAAAGAATTGCCCACATTGCCAGTACTTGCTGAGTTGGCTGCTGGGAGAGGAAGCTGGCCAAGCACCAGTGTTCCCTGTACATGCTTGGGCACATGCTGCACCCTTTCCCCTCCCACCCAATATCTCTATGGCAGCGATGCCACAGTTCTTCAGAAGTCAACACGGCTCTGCTGAAACTCCTTGCTTTTACTGTGATGCACCTGCATAACATCAGCAGTGGTAACTTCTGAAAGTGTAGGGCCCTCAGTTTCATGGGGTTAGCAAGCTGACAAACCCATTTCCCTACTTCCTTTCCCCAGCATTTTTTGAAGAGCGATTGGTGCCTGTATAATCAACTATTCCCATAAACAAAGCACAAGGTGATTTCCCACCCAGCTAGTAAACTTAATCTCCAGCATATTAGATGTTAATTTTGTATTCCTGTCACATCCAATCAGAGTAAGGTATAAATGGTGACTACTTCACATTTCTTCAGTTATTGCCTATAATATTTGAATAATATGCCTATGTGTATGTATTTTGTGAATGCTGTTGATAGGTATTCGTGTATGCAATCATGATTATATTGAACATATGCCCCAGAGACCAGCCAGGATCTTCACCCCATTTTGTTCCTTCAGTGTTTAGACAGAAACCAAATACAGAGTATTTGAGATGGTTCAAGACATGGTGTCAAAAAATAAATATAAACTACTATAGGAGTTTGGGACAGAAAGGATGAGGGTAACATTAAATTCTCCTTAAAAACAGAATCTGCTTAAAGGTAACAAAAATTCAAAGAACAAAGAGGGAAGAAATGGGAAGACTGCTATACATTTATCTTCATGCCGTGTACTACAGTATCTGAAACTTTGCTGCCTGCTTAAATATTGATTTTCAAGCTCTTCCCTTTTTGCTGTTCAGCATTTAATTTATTACATGTTCAGCATGTAATTTATACTTCCCTTGTTATGCTTTTGCTGCTTGTTGGTGCTGATGCAGCATTCATTGATGTTTTTAATGGTAAATATAGCTGCTGTAATAAAGCTTATATGATTATGCAGAATAAAATTTTGATTAAACTGGTAACATTTAAAAATCTGGTAACCTCTTCTTAATGTTGCCTGAGAGCTAACAAAGCAAATGTATTCAGTGAACAATCAGGCTTTAAATGTATGTATTTTCATCCATCACTGTCTATAGCTGAGTCGAGTGGCATCAGGAAAGTTTATTTAATCTCGAGCTATATTGCCCTTTGGGTTTTTCATATCCCTGTCTCAACTTCTTGTGCACAGCATGTGCAATGAAACTCCTCTCTAATGGTCTTTGAGTTAGGGTTGCCAGACCCATTTTTTTTTATTAAAAAAAAGAAAAGAAAAAAAAATGAAAACTCTGTGGAATTGCCCAAATTTACACAACAGTTATGTTTACTTTACATACATTTGCATGATGTTTATGAAAATCATTCTCCACTAAATTGTGTTGCCTCTGCAGCTGCAATTGCATTTACATATTAGTGCAATCTGGGGAAGAGACAGAGGCTCTTGGGCTCACCCTAATGGTCCCTGCTATCTAGTGCACTAAAAGAGACAGAGCCGTAGATGCTGGGATTACCCAGATTCTAGAAGAGTTAGCAAGCCAGCAGACTTTTAGGACGAGAAGAAAGGGGACACACACACGCACACGACTGAGACAAACACCACAGACTGTAGAGGGGGTTGGGGGACAAGGTAACAGAGATCCCAAAATGCTAGGGAAACAAAGACACAATAAGACTGGGTGGTACACCGCGTGCAGGGACGATAGGGGCATGGAGGTAACAAGGAGATGACCATACTTGGCTGTGGAAAGGAGTGGGGCAAGACAGAGGTAGGAAAGAGATCACAATGCTTGGTTATGGCTGTAGGGAGGAGTGCGGCAATGAGGAAGGACAAGGCTTTGCAGTAACTGACATGGACGCAGTGACAAACCCAAGAGAAACCACAAGGAACTTAACAATGAAAGATATAACCTGGTGCAGTCTGGCCAAAGAGGGCAAGAATAAGACTGAACACAGATGCTCCGCCAGCTTCTTGTTGCTCTCATCATGCCTTAAATGCAGAATGAGGAAGCTAGATGGGTGTGGCTTCACACAAGGGGAGGCAAATCAAGGGTCCTAGAACTTATACTGTGGCCAGTTCAGGTGGTGGAGCCAAGGAAAGCCATAGCCAGCCAAGTCTAAGGCTGTGGGTTTGGGGCTTGGCCCTGACATGACCTCAGTTCATAATCTGTAAAACGGGACAAATAATGACCTACCTCATAGGCTTGTTGTGAGAGTGAACTAGATAAGGAGGGCTGTATATTAGAGTTTCAATAAAACACAAACACACTCCATTTTTAAGCTCTGTATCGTTCCCATTGAAGCCAATGGGAAAACTTCCCATTGAAGCCAATGGGAAGGGGCCTCAGAGGATGGGAGTGAGGAGCTGCTGTGTCAGCTGCTCTGCAGGGTGGCAGGGCTGCCTCTGCTGCTGAGCAGTTGCGTTGCAGCTGCTGCGGCTGTGGGAGGCCTTCTTCCCAGGGTGCGCTGCTGGAGCGCTCTGCTCTGGCAGTGCACATGAGCAAAATAGACATCAGGGCCATTTTATGCATGTGTAGTCCCTGTCCAAAATGCCACTGGCGGGAGAGGCGCCATTTTAGAAAAGGCTGCGCATGTGCAAAATGACCCAGTGACCGTTTTGCGAATGTGTACTGCCAGAGCAGAACTGCTAATGTGTACTGCTGGTTCCTCCAGCAGTGCACCCTGGAAAGAAGGCCTTCCAGCAGATGTCTCACAACAGCAGCAGCTGCAGCGTAGCCACCTGATAGCAGATGTGGTCCAGTCCAGCCCAGCCAGACCTGGCCCACCCTTCTGGCTGCAGAGATGGCTTGGCCACCTGGCAGGGCAACGGACACGGTGGCTTCTCGTCCCCATCCTCCAAGGCCTGTAAATATGTGCCAGCTGGCAGGGCCCATGGGGTGGGGGTGTTAGGGATGCATATCCCTACCCCCACCCATGAGGCCAGTTGTGGATCCCGGGGAAGGGGGTCAGGAGGTTGGCCCCCTGTCCCTGTGGGTGGGTGGATTACGGACAGGTTTTTTTTTTTTTGGTCCTGGACCCTTTGGTTGCTTCGCTTTCACTTTAGTTCCCCTTCCCATTGAAGTCAATGGCAAGTTTTCAATGGGGAAAGAAACAGACAGTTGATTGGGGTGGTGAGGGGGGGAAGGGTTGGCGAGGGGGGTGAGGGACCGTTGGACGAGCAGCCGGGTTTAGGGGGTC
>QEPC01001643.1:2303334-2373009 GCA_003113815.1 Sphenodon punctatus | reverse complement strand
GGGGGGGGGGGGATAGGGTGTTGGCTCTCCCCTACCTTTTGTTTTTAAATTTTGTTCGCCAGTCCTGTTTAAGTTTAAATTATTGTGTTTTAAAATGTTTTTATTATGTTTTTATGGAATTGTACATCGCCCCGAGATGCCGTAGGCATGGGGCGCGACTCAGAAATATTTAAAATAAATAAAATAAATAATCTTATGTTCTTATTTAGCCAGACAGGATTAGGGAACATGACGGGAGCTGGGGGAAAACAACAGGGAATGGATCCCTCATTGTGACCTGGTGGGTGCTTCTCCCAAGCCACCGTGATTGGCCACTGTCAGAGACAGGATGCTGGGCTAGATGGACCATTGGTCTGACCCAGTATGGCACTTCTTATCCACAAAGCAAAACGGAAAGAACCAAAAATCAGGGATCCAACACCGAAACCCCCCTGAAACCAAAAAAGGCCCTGTGTCCCACACCTAATAAGAAAGCTTGAAGAACCAAATCAATCATGTGTGCAGAAATACACACCTGCATAAACCAGACTTGGAACTTGCACTTTCACATCCTGTATCCAATCCCTGCTCACTGATATATAGGAGCAAGTGTATTTTTTTTCCAGCCACCCAGAAAGGAGTGCTCCCCTCCCCCCACACACTTCCCTACTAAGTTACAGAGCTACTTGCTGAAAGGTTACAGCACGGTTAGCAGTGTGATTGAATAGCTACACTATGCTTGCTCTATTACATTCTGTGTGAGCTCTGTTCTTCACTCTTATAAGAGTATTTGTAAGATGAGGTAACAGCTTGTACTTCTTTTGGAGAAAGGATTTGCATCCTTTATTGCATTTTGACTCTGTCCTTGGATGACAGAAAGTCTCTGGGCAGATATAAGGTGCCAAGGAATAAAAAACACAGTTGGTAGAAGTATGTTAAGACTGATCGGGCATTTCCCCACGTTATTAAATAGGCACTGTTTGCCTCCGCGAGAAACTGTGAGAGGTAAATGCTGCGTGGCTTTTGTCACATGGGAAAGCAAAACCGCATGGCTTTGAAGCCAGTCGTGGTGGATTCAGAGCCTGCCCTTTGCATCTTCCATGATCGGTGCCAAAGCCACATGGCTTTTTTTCCCCACATGACAAAAGCTGTGCAGCATTTACCTCTCTGTTTCTCGCGGAGGCAAACTGTGCACATTTAGTAATGTGGGAAAATGCCAATTGTCTCATGTTCCCCACCCCAAATCTAATGGCCAGGGACATTTGCTGGAGGGTATGTCAAACACAGAACATTCATTGCTTGATATTCTCCCAAAATGGGACATTTAGATTCCCCTAAAATACAGGTTGTGTAGTATTTTATGATCTGCCGTAGCTCACACTGACCTCAGCTGTTAGAAGTAAGACTATAAAAGCTGCCACTTTCCTGGATTTTATTTGCAGAGCAGCAGGGTAATGTTACTGTGTAGCCAGAGATTCTGCTACATGTTGCTTTATAAGTTAGTAGCAAGAGCCTTGTAACACTTGCTAAAATGTACTTGAAATGTTGATTCTCAATCTTGGCTGGATCATTAACATGGACAGGCTTGCTGCCATCTCACAAAGGCAACAGAACTCACAACCAGTACCCCCACAGCTAGCTGCTTCCCTCCTTTTTGCTTTTAGAGTAGACTATGGGATACTACCCACAACTGAAATGAGGCAAGAATGTGAGCCTGTAGGCAAAACAGGATGTCTCTGGTATGCTATATAAGATGCTTCATTATAAAATATATTGTTTCTGTCTGGGAAAAGGGTGTGTGAGATCTCCTGTAGAAAACCTCATTTATTTTGGAAACAAGGGAGTTTTTCTGTTAGATTGTCATTTGTGCAGAGTGATGTTTATTGCTCTACGTAAGATGGTCGAGTGTAATTGCTATGGATGGGAATAATCTGTAGTAGAAGAATCTAAGTGTAAAGTTAATGTTCTAATTACAGCTAAGAGTTGCCGTTTACATAAAAAGACAATTTTGATGGTCATGATTCTACTGGGACTTTTATTTATTTATTAAAATTCCCTTTATGCTCCTTGCTTCTTTCCCAGGCAGAACCTAGCAACAGCTTTATAACATGGCATCTATCATAATGGTTTTAGGCTCCTAGAATTGTATAGTCATTAGGGAGCTGCTTGATCCTATGCACAATTCCATTGCACATCCCACTGAGAGAAATGGAAACAAACAGATTATTATTATGAGCATTTATATAGCACAAGCAATGTACCTGGTGCTTTACAAAGAATAAGATAGACACAGTTCCTGCCCGAGAGCTTACAATCTAAAGACAGGTGGAGGGGAGACAGGTGGAGGGGAGACAGGGAAGGGGGAACAGAGTGAGAGACAAGGGTTGCGACATTCATGAAGATGCGAGAGCTCAGGTACACGTTCTTGGCTTGATTGCAGCAAGTTGGGAGTTTACAGTTAGCAGGTGGGAGATAATCCTGGGTGGGAATGGTTAGCAGGAGTTAGGAATGGCGGAGCGGAAGAGGTGGGTTTTGAGGAGGGACTTGAAGGTGTGGAGGGTGGGGACCAGGCGGATGGGGGCGGGGAGGGAGTTCCAGGTATGCGGGACAGTGAGGGAGAAGGACAAAGGCGGTTGGGGGAGCAGGGGAGACGTGGGAGGGTGAGGGAGGGGATGGAGGATGAGTGGAGTGCTCGAGCAGGGGTTCAGAAGGAGATCAGGGCGGAGAGGTAGGGGAAGCGAGGTTGTGAAGGGCTTTGTAGGTGAATACAAGGAGCTTGTGCAGAATGCGCTCAGGAAGAGGGATCCAGTGGAGAGAGGAGAGGAGAGGAGAGGCTGCATGTGGTCAAAGCAAAGCAATGGGTTAGGTGGATGATCCTGGCAGCAGAGATAAGGTGAGAGTGGGGAAGTCCAGCGAGGAGGAGGTTACAGTAGTCGAGGTGTGAGATGACTAGGGCATGGGTGAGAGTTTTGGCAGAGGAGACAGACAGAAAAGTGCAGATCTTGGCAATGTTGTGGAGGGAGAAGCGGCAGGATTTGGCAATGGAGTCAATTTAGGGTTTGAAGGTAAGGTGCGAGTTGAAGATGAAGCCCAAGCTGTGGGCTTGGGGGGATAGGGAGGATGGAGACCCCGTCAATGGTAATTGACAGTAAAGAGGGAGAGGAAGGATTGGGAGGGAAGATCAGGAGTTCAGTTTTCACCATGTTCAGTTTGAGTTGGCATTGAGACATCCAGGCGGAGATATCTGAGAGACAGTTGGTGAGACGAGCTTGAACAGAGGTGGGGAGGGAAGGAGTGGAGAGATAGAGTTGAGTGTTATCAGCGTATAGGTGGTATTGGAAACCGTGGGAGGCAATGAGTGTAAATAGAGAAGAGGAGAGGGCCAAGGTCAGAGCCTTGGGGAACCCCGACTGAGAGGGGTAGGGAGGAGTTAGGAAGAAATACATTGTAGGAGCGGCCAGAGAGGTAGGAGGAGAACCAGTTGAGGACAGAGTCTCAGAATCCAAGGGTGTGGAGCGATTCAAGCAGGAGGGAGTGGTCATCCGTGTCAAAGGCAGCAGAGAGATCAAGGAGGACAAAAATAGAGTAAAGGCAGTTGGATTTAGCCACAAGATCATTGGTGATCTTAGCAAGAGTGGTTTCAGTGGAGTGAAGGGGGCAGAAACCAGATTGGAGGAGGAGTTGGCGGAGAGAAGGTCAAGGCAGCGGGAGTAGACAACCCATTCAAGGAGCTTGGCGGCAAATGGGAAGAGCGATACAGGATGGTAATTAGAGGATTCAGAGGGATCCAGAGTGGACTTTTTGAGGATGGGGGAGACAGCGGCGTGTTTAAAGGCAGAGGGGAAGGAGCTGGTAGAGAGGGAGAGGTGGTTGATGTGGCAGGAGGGGAGGGGCAACGGTAGAGGCAATGGAGGTCTGGAGGTGGAAAGAAATGGGGTCCAGGGGACAAGTGGAGGGGTTGGAGAAGGAGAGCAGGGAGGAGATTTCCTCAAGGGAGGCGGCAGGGAAGGAGGACAGGAGAGATGTTGGGGGAGGAGGGAGGGGGGGGGGGGAGTAGTAGGGGGAGAGGACTTGGAAGCAATTTCCAGGCAGATCTTGTCAGTCTTAGAGGTGAAAAAGAGAGCAAGATCCTGAGCAGAGAGAGAAGTGGGAGGAGGAGGACAGGGGAGGTTGAGAAGGGAGTCAAAGGTGGAAAAGAGGTGGCGAGGGTCCTGGGAGCAGGACTTAATGTGGGAGGCATAGTACTGCTGTCTAGCGAGGGAGATAGCAGGGGTGAGTGATGAGAGGCAGAATTTGAAGTGGAGGAAGTCAGCGCGGTAGTGGGATTTGCACCAGAGGCGTTCTGCAACCCAGGTGCAAGAGCGGAGATGGCGAATGGTGGGGTTGAGCCAAGGGCGAACGTTACAGAAGTGAGCCAGGCGGGAGGAGAGGGGGGCAAAGGAGTCCGAGGGTGGAGGCGAGAGAGGAGTTGAAGGTGGAGATGGCAGAATCGGGAGAGGACTGAAATCTAGAAATACATCTCCGTGGATGTGGTGCAACCACATGAACATTAAAAAGCAAAATTGACTTGCTGTGTGTGAGCAAGACTGGAAATAATCCTGCTTTGTGCACCTGGTGCAGCTTTTTCTCCTGGTGACAGACAACTTCCAGTTGAAGGAAAATATGAAGGAGAAAACATCCCTTCACATGAAGGGAAATGAGCTGGAGGGCGGTATCCATCTCTAAGGCAAAGAGGAGAGAACCCCCCAACCTGCAGCCTATTTCTTAGGATGCTTGATTTTCATCTGGGATTCTATTCCATGCGAAATCAGCAATAATGTAAGATTTGTGCTGGGCTGCATGCCCATGTTATTTTCTTTCCAGTGTTTTCCCCCCTCATGAAGGCATGTGACCTTAGGGGATCCATTAGAGGATCCATGCACATGCTGTTTGAACATGTTACATTCATGATGAATTCACACATTCCAATCTCCCATAATACACAACTCACCCCATTCACACATTCAGATCTCCCATAATGCAGAACTCACATGTCAGAGCTGGATTTCCCTGCCCTGACATCCGTGATGAAATTCACGTGAATTTCCCCACCAAATGAGTAAAGGCACATGCACAAGTTACAAAATATCCTGTAAAGTACAAAGTACCGTGAAATTCTGTAATGTGGGTAAGCAGCCTACATGTAGTATATATATTATATACTAAGAGTATATAAATTAAATGAAGGGTACAAAAAACTACAGAGCATATGGGCTAAAGAGACAGTTCACAAATCAAAGGGAATAGATCCCAGATAACTTCCACCCTAGGGAAGTTGTTATGGCTTACATTCAGCATTGTCACGGAGAGTGCAAAATGAATTGCCAGGGCTCTCCAGCTTCTAGTTTAATTCAGAGACCTGCCTGTCAGCAGCCTTGAGTGCTGGTTGCCTCTAGGTACTGTTAGCAATTAGTACCCTGGAATTCATTAATCAGATACTGCAGGAAAAATTGGCATCCAGTCACATGATTTTCACTAGATTTCTATAACAGGCCATGTTAAGTTGTCAGCTAGGAGCCAGGATCTCATATTTAGATCTAATGGGCATACCATTCAAACTTTTATGTGCTGTGGCTGCATTTTCTCTCGCTATGGCATTTCTAATCCCCATAATTTTGGCCAAGTGGGTCTCTGAGTTGTAACACATACAGTACAATATTCAAGGTAAAGAGGTTATGAAATGTGGTTCTTGGAGCTCAGGAGTTAACAGTTCCCTCTTTCTGTCTTCATCTTGCACGAACCACATTTGCGAAGGGCAACCAAATTATATGTTGTTTGAACAGAATAATTTTAGAAACCCAAATGGCTTATAGTCACCTTTAGCTAAAATGGAAGAATTCAGTTAATGGCATGATGGTCAAGGCAAGATTACCTGCTAGGAGCAGCAAGATAGTGATCCTGTCCTCAAAGCACAAGATTGATGGTATCACCGTCTATAAAGAATATGAGCACACTGGGGGGAAAAAAATGTAGAGCAGTGTTATATGCTGAGCATCTGATGTGGACTCCATGCCTTGTATTCACCAAAGATTACAAACCTCTCATCAGACTTTGTGAGTAGAGAATCTGATATTAGCAATTTAGGGTTAAGCAACATGAGACAGGGCTGAACGGATCCCCCGCCAACACACACTTTGGGCCAGTGGGGAGAGAAGTCCCCTGGGGGGAAAAACCAGGCAGGCAGGCTACCGTCACAAGTCCTGCCATGCCCTAAGGTGGGCCGAGGAGCTATTCATATGGGCAGGCACCCTACTTGCTAGCCCACCCCTTGCTGTGATGTAGATGCACAGGAAAGGTGAACTACACTCACAGCTCTGTGGTGCCAGTGAACCTCGCCGCAGGGTGGGACTGCATGAGACTGGGCTGATGGGAGACATCCTATTACCCTACATTGCCGTGGGTGGGGCAGCAGTGGACTCCACCCCGAGATGCATCATTGGCCTTCTCTGGTTTGTGTAGCAGCCTGATGTCTGCCCGGGGAGTGGAAGAGAGCAAACATCTGGCAGTAATTACTGATTGGTATATTGGGTTGGAAAACCTTAAAAAAAAAAAAAAAAAAGGAACAGAAATAAAACAAATGTTTTATGGGCAAATGTGTGTGTTTTAACACCCCAAAAAGTAATTAGTGTTGTATCTGTAACACCAACCATGTCCCTGAACAGCTCCTACTGGTGTCATGACATGATCTCTGGGGCATCTAGACTGTCTGTTAATGTAAATGGTTAACAATAATACAAGTCTTTGAGACCACAACTTTTGAAGGTACCTGAATATTCTGATCCATTGTGGAATCCTTTTTATTATTATTATTATTATTATTATTATTATTATTATTTATTAAGCATGTATATAGCACCAGCAATGTACCTGGCACTTTACAAAGTAATGGCATAGACACGGTCCCTGCCCTAGGGCTTAAAATCTGAGAGACGGGGGAAGTGGGGGAGGGAGAAGACGAAGGAAGGGGACCAGAGGGAGAGACAAGGAGTGTAACATTCACGAAGATACGAGGTCACAGGTGCATGCGCTTGGCTTGGTTACATCGAGTGATGTCAATTTTAAAACAGTTCAGAAATATAGTGAATGGACTTCAACTTGGAGTGTGTTACTAAATAATTGGTAATTAGGTAAACTAATTACTGCAGTGGTGGTTGTTTTTTTAATTGCCTTTGAGAGATTCTGTTGAAGAGGAGTTGAGTGGGATCTGTTGTTGCCTAGCAAAAGCTAGTTTGGGTGCCTCCAAATCTATTGAGAGAGAAAATCCATTAATAGACATAGAATCTCAAGTCATGATATGGTGTTTCAAAAAGATTTTTATGAAGGCCCAAGCCTCTTTCTTACATTCTTATTCCCTTTGTAACAACGGGCTACTTTCCATGAGAGAAGAATTAGTAAGCCTATCACAGTCAAAGGAAGCGAGAAATTTGCGTACTTGACAATTTCTGCAGCTGAGTTATGGTCACAGGCCAATGGCAAGCTCCTTATCTATACTAAGGCTGCTTTCGCACCTTACAAAATGGGCTATTATAATAACTGGAGATAATACCAGGTATTATCATTCCACAATTTTCTGTAACGTGTGAATGCACTATTCTTCTTTTATGCTGCAAGGTCTAAGGTTGTTGTAAAAGCCACATTTGGTAGCTCTTCCAATGACCTAAGATCTCGCAGTAAAAAAGAGGAATAGTACATTCACACATTAAAAAAAATATGTGGAATTAGCATACCCGGTATTATTTCAAGTTGTTATTAATAGCCCATTTTGTAAAGTGTGAAAGCAGTCACAGTTATGGTAACTTTGCATGCTTTTTGCACTGACATTGGGTGTTGTTAAATGAGACGATAGCCCACACCAGGGGGGTGTCCATGTGCTCATTAAGTTTTGCTCCTACTGCCACGTGGCCACCACCCATCCGCCATACATCTTCCTCTCATAGCAGGGTCTCGGGGAATCTGGATCCTGCTGTGCACCCAAATGTCCATGTCCTGTCAATTAAGTTTCAGGCAGTGCCTCCATGCATATGGATCCGTTGGAGAAAATCCTAGTGTGTTACAGAAATGACCACTTACTGCCCATCGCTCCGCTGTCGCTGCCAGTGGGGGTTGCCGACAAACACATGAAAAACATGCTTCGGGCTACCCAGTTATTAGCCTGAACATTCTAAACATATGAGTGCATGGGCTGAACATGGTCTCCAGTGGGCTATCGTCTTGTTTCATTCTTTTGTTAGAGAATGCTATCTTGAGGAAGCTGGTGGGTGGGCACCTTCTCTCCCTGACTGACAGTGCCAGCTGTTTCCATCTGGTAAGCGAGAAGGGACCCAACTCATGGGTAAGGGATTTATTTATTTATTTATTTATTTTATAAAATGTATATGCTGCCCCTCCTGCCTCAGGCATCTCGGGACGGCTAACAACATTTAAAAAACATATTAAAATATCCAACAATAAAACTACAATTAAAACAACCTAAAATAACACACACACACCCCACACCCCTTGGCAAAGGCCCAGTGGAACAGCTAGGTCTTACTGTCTGCGGAAAGAGGGGAGGTCGGTGATCAAGTGGACCTCCAGCGGGAGAGAGTTCCACAGCCTTGGCGCAGCCACAGAGAACGTCGTCCTCATGGTAGACACCCTGGAAACCCAGGGGACCCTGAGGAGGGCACCCCTGGCCAAGTGCCGGGGGTGCCTCCAATTCAGGGCCCGGAGGGTGAGGCGGTCCTGCATAGGGCTGTAGCGGAATTTCGCAGCGGTAGCTATTTCCGACGGAAACAGTGTTTCCGCAATTAGTGGAACGGCATGGCAGAGGCTTTAATTCCGCGGTTTCATTCCGCGGTTCCGCGGTTCCGCTTATTTAATTCCGCAACTTAGTGGAATCGTGGAAACATGACATTTTCGCTATTTCCGTAATTCCGCCAGNNNNATTTTTCCGCGATTTTTCCGCGATTCCGCGATTTGTGGAATTCCGGCGGAATTAGCAGAATATCCTTAGAAATGTCGCGGTGTGGCGGGGGCAATTCCGAAATAGCGGAACGGAATCGCGGCGCGGTAAAAGCTGCTGCCGCATCAGCCCTAGTCCTGCAGGTAGATGGAGCCCAAGCTCTGTTTAGGGCTTTAAAGGTCAACACCAACATCCTGAATTGGGCCCGGAAGACTATTGACAGCCAGTGCAGAGAACGAAGCACTGGTGTAATGTGCTCGCGTCGGCCCGTCCAAGTCAGGAGACGGGCTGCCGCATTTTGCACCAGCTGTAGTCTCCAAACCAGCACCAAGGGTAGCCCCATGTAGAGCAAGTTACAGTAGTCCAGTCTCGAGGTAACAAAACATGGATGATTGTGGCCAGATCCGAGTCCGAGACATACGGCCTAAGCCGATGCATCAGATGTAATTGGCAAAATGCCCCCTTCGCCACAGCTGCCACCTGGACATCCAGGCGGAGCTGCGGGTCCTGGAGCACCCCCAGACTCTGGACCTGAGAAACCAAGGGAGGACGGACCCCATCAATGATGGGGGCCATTACTCCCTCGGCTTTCCCCACAATCATCACCTCTGTCTTGTCAGGATTTAATTTCAGGCGGCTTGCCCTCATCCAATCCCCCACAGCTGACAAACACTGGGTAAGCACCGAGACTGCCGGGCCTGGGTCAGATGAAAATGAGTGATATAGCTGGATGTCATCAGCATATTGATGACACCTCATCCCAAACTCCCTGACAACCTCCCCCAAAGACTGCATATACACATTGAACAAGAGAGGGGAGGGGATAGAATGGAACCCTGCGGAACTCCACATGCAAGGCCCCGGAGTGGGGGGGAGATGAAAACTCCCCCAGCACCACACGTTGGGTTATTCCAGCCAGGAAAGAGCAGAACCATTCAAGAACAGTCCCACTAATCCCTACTCGGTCCTGCAGTCGAGTCATGAACAATTCATGATCAACGGTATCAAATTCAGCTGAGAGATCTAACAAGATGAACAGGGGCGAATGACCCTGGTCCAACTCACGGGAGAGGTCGTCGACCTAGGCCACAAGCGCAGTCTCCATGTCATAACCCGGACGAAAACCAGACCGAGGGATCGAGAAAATTGACCTGGTCCCTGCTGAGCCACCACCCGTTCAATAACCTTCCCTAAAAAGGGAAGGTTAGAAGCTGACCAGGACGTCGACGTCCAATGATGGTTTCTTGAACAGGGCTGCACCACCGCCTCCTTGAGGCAGTCCAGCACCCTGCCCTCCCCAAGGGAGGCATTGACTGTCCCCACCAGCAACTGCCCTAATGTTGCCTGGCTGACCTTAATCAGCCACGGTGGGCATGGATCTAGTTCACAATAAGTGGCTCGAACAGTCCCAAAAGCATCCCCTGCATCCGAGGGCGACACAACCTGAAACTCATCCCACAAAACAGGACAAGAAGGGGCTTCTACTGCCTCTGACTCACCCACTGCTAAAAAAGCTGGGATGAGTGCATATGTCCTGTCTGAATAAGAGGAATTGACAGGCTGGAAAAAAAATCTTTGTTTTACTTGCTCTGGTTAGAAACCTCTTCTTCCATGGGGAAAAAATTTGCCTCTTCAGGTTTTTTTTGTTTTTTCCCCAGAAGCTGCAATTAAGTTAAAAAAATAATAATAGCTGGCATGTCCTAAATGTTTGTGGTGATTAAAAAAGAACCATGCTTTATGTCTTGCTGGTAGGTGCTATAAAATCAGTAATGGCTAAATCTGAAATTCTCATAAGAGGTACAAATATTCTCCATATTTAGATTAGACAGCACTTGTAGATTTACTTAAGGTTAGGCATTCTTTCCATGCCTAATATTAGACATTATTCCTAATATGGATATTTTTGTTTTACTGTTAATGTATAGCTAGTCCTAAAAACTTGTAGCAGTTCTTGGTTAAAGAAACCTTTTGAAATGCCATTTAATATTGAATTAACCTATTCACATATTTGTCTTGAAGTCAGAAAATAAGGGTGGTAACTCAAGAAGGAAAAAAGACTTGGAGTCGCACATGGGCTGGTCTCTGGAAACATTTACTATCCTGTTTTCAGAGAAATTCATTAGCAAATTATCCCTTTAAATATTTGCAACCCACTTGCTTTCCCTACGTTGTGTTACCGTTGAGGTCGTTCTACAGTTTTCTTAAAAACGTAAATCCTTGGAAGTGAAGAAATACTAGTTAGGCATGGGAAATATTTTTAAAAATGATTTATTTGTTGTACATTATAGATCTCAGCATAGTTTGTGCCTAGTATTAGGGATTAGATACCCGAAACCACACCCCCAACCTTCAAATAGCATTTTACGATATTAGTCTGCAGACTTGAGCATCTTGAAGAATATTTCCTTTCTGCACTGCAAATTTCTCCAAAATTTTGTATGTTGCCTGATTACTTAAAATTTGAAGGGGAAAAAATGTATTTTTCCAAAGCAGGTATCATGCAAAATGTGTAATCGCTGTGGTTCAGACACTCTGAATTATGAAAATACTGAACACGGTTAACTCCTTTTGGTTGGGGGAGACCAATGGCCATGTGACTTCCTGACTCATGTATGCTCCCTAGCCTTTCCACATGCATCTCTTCCAACCTTTGGAGCAGCCAAAGAGGGTCAAGCTCTGCCCCCTCGGTGAATAAGCTCTGCCTCCTCACGTACTTACACGTGCACATCCTGACAATCCCAAGTGCATAAAGAGGGACAGAAGTTCTCCTGCTTATCTTTCCATTTAGTTTCTTGTCATTTCATCATCACCCTCCTGTTCTCTTTGGTGTATTTCCTGCAAAGGATGCACTTGATGCTTGAATACTAGTCTTTTTCTCTCTCTCTCCTGAAAGAGGGACAGTGGGATTGAGTGCCCAAAGAGGGACCATCCCTCCTAAATAAACACTGTTGGGAAGTATGCACACACACCCAGCCCCAGATCTCCATACACAGAGTTCTCTGCACCTCAGTCTTGGAATAATTACAGACTTGCTATCACTCTAGTACCCACTGCAGCTCATGACCTAATAAGGCTGTTTCTACACTTCTGACTCCCCACACCGCTGTTTGGTTCCCTCACCTAATCCATGTGTCCTACCAGTTTGTTGCTCCTGCATTCCCTTTCTGTGGGCATAAGGTGCCTCGCCCACTTCCCTGCTCTCACCTGGGTTTGAGAAAAATGGATGTGCCCGAAAGCCTGCAGGAAAAGATTTTTCTCAAAGTATCTATCTTCTGCATTGGTTTTCTTTTTTTTTTCCTTTCCAGGTTTCCAGACTTGTTGAACAAACTGTCTTTTGTTAAGGATCCTCTGGCAGATGAGAGTTTATTTTCTGCTGGAATCAGCTGAGCAGAAAGGAGCAGCTACCTGACTGTTGAATATTCATGACGGAATGTTTCTCTGAGACTTTGGGACAGAAATAATAATTAAAAAAAAATCAGTAAAATTAAAAAGTGATAGCTTTGGGGGAAGCTTCCGTCCTTGACTCTGTATATAAGTACATCTGTATAACCAATTAACAAAAACAAAATAAGACCACTTTTACATGTTACCTCAGAGGCAGGAAAACCTCTGTGATGGCAATATATTCTCATGGGAATTAGTGCACATGGGAATGAGCTATTCTGCTTTTATCCAACAAAAACACTCATGCTTGAACCAGTTCCTCAATGTAGCCTTTACAATGATGGGTGTTCTCATAGGATAAAAGCAGAATAGCGCATTCTTATGTGAGTTAATTGATTCCCATGAGAATAGAGCCACAATTGCCATCGTGGAAATTTCCCCACCTCCCAAGTAATGTGTGAAAGTGACCTAATATTACTTAGAAATTTTAAGGAGCATAAAGATAATTTCTGGGTCATGATTTGGATTGATTGGTCATGTATTAGTCATGGGTTGATTGGTCATGAGGTAAACATGTATTACACTTCATTATGATCAGTGGCCCCGATTTTATACCCTGCGGATCCCTCGCAGAGCCACGTGTGCGTGCAGCCGTGTGGGACCTGCACGCATCTACGTAGCGGCACATTGTGCTGTGTGGAACCAATGCATATGCACGCACACGTGGCTTGCATGCAGGATCCACTGGATATAGGTTCGGGGCCACTATGTGCAACCATAGGCTGCTTTCTCGCACTACCTGGGAAGGGGTGAAACGTCCATCAGGGCAATCGCAGCTCTATTCTCATGGGAATTAGCGCACACTAATGTGCCGTTCCACTATTCTCCTGCGAGAACACCCATGATTGTAAAGCTACATTGGGGGACTCGATCATGTGATTGTGTTCTCATGGGAGAAAAGTGAAATAGCACGTTCTTGTGTGCACTAATTCATGTGAGAATAGAGCCGCAATTGCCACCATGGAAGTTTCCTCCCCCTCTGCCCCCACCCCGGTTAACACGAGAAAGTGGCCTCTATTTACTAGGTGGGGTAGCATACAAAGTATAGATATGTCTGTGCAAATAAAATATAAGTAGTTGTGAGTGTAATTAAAATAAAATAAAACATATGGTGGATCTAGATTTGAGGGGATTGGAAGTGCAAATTTAAGTCACCATTTGAAAGAGATCTTTGCCTTACACAGTTTAAGTTAATGATTAGAATCTGTCTGCCTACAGCTACAACCCCAACTATCTCACTAGAGGAGGGCACCAGGGGCCAAAATGACCCACAACTAGTTATCCGTTCCATATCTGGCCCCACCCCATTTTCTACCCCAAACACTGAAAGAATATGCTCAGTGTAAGGGAGATGAGTTCATGCACACAAAGATACGGCACAGATCCAGGATCTGGACTGTCCTCTTTCTGAGTGCACCCCTTCTTAAACATTCCTGCCCCCAACGTCTGTATGGCCCCCAGAGCTCTTTTTAATTTTCCAAAGTGGCCCCTAGGAAGGAAACAAAAATGCTTCACCCCTGCATTAGAGGATCTGCCTGATCATTTTTGGAGTCTCGTGCACAGGATGAACTCTGCTGTTTACTTTCACAGTCAACAAAATCTGTTCGTTTGCAAGACAGCTCCTTCGCAGTCTTGCCGATTACAAGGCTTTTGGGGATAGAGAAAAAGGGGGACTGATATTTTTATGTTATTGCTATGTCTGTCTTGGCCATTATTGCTTGAAAAATATAAATCTTCAAACAGGTCCATGTACCGAAGGGACTCTTATATACATATTCATCAGGTAGTGCCTATTTGTCAGCTATCACTTTATATACTAAACAAATTGCAAGGAGATATGTGAAAATAGCTACAAAGTTCTATGGATTATTTAGTCTCTTCCATGGGTGAATGAGGAAGTGCTGACTTTGAGACAGGAACCAGGATTTTGTTTTGCACGACACTTAATGCATTATGGGCATTAGTAGGCGCAAATAATGAAGCTACCAGTCAGGTGGACAGACAGTTTTATGGATCTCTGCTAAATGAAGCCAGTTGACTTTGGGAAAGACAACTGAGAGAAGCCTTTAACATTTTCTACTAGGAGTGTGTATTTCATTTTCATTTTTATGATAACAAAAATGAAAACATAACGAAAGAACAAAAGAATTTTGTTTTTTTATTATGAGTTAATAGGAAAACACTGAAAACACATTGCCAGCTATACCTTTTTTGTCTTATTTGATTTTGATAAAACATGGGGAAATTTTACCCCAATGGAGGGCATTATGTGTATCAAATATCAGAAAGATTGGATAAAGAAAACTGATTTTATAAGCAATTGAATTTTGTGATTTTAAGAAAAGCTGCCTGCATATTCCTAGCTGCAACTTCTTTGTCTTCTATCTAAATTGCATGATGCTTGGATGAATTATGCCCTTCCCCAACGTTACCATCTCTGCCAACTTTCAGAAAGATTGGACAAAAGGTCCTGATGTTATAAGCAATTTACTTGTTAAATGCATTTCTGGCTGTAGAATTTATGTTCTCCACCCATGTTACATGAAATTTGGCAGGCTTGTATATCAGACCTTGTGGTTAGTTCTGGCTTTGGTCAGAGCATTTTCTCAGACTTTGCTGGCAGGTTTTGTGTGTGTGTGAGCTCCGCAGCCTCACTGCAAGAATTCAGCGAGCAACATAAATCCAATCCCCACACCCCTAGGGTGCTGTCCAACATCCTCCTGCCAGGAGACTCCTGGAGTGTTCCCTGCAAGCTGACAGATACCCACACCTGGGGTGCCTGCCCAGACTGAAGCCTGTGACAAATAGCAGAGATGACAGTAACTCCTCTGGCCAATTGGCTTGACATATCAGGCACCTTGGCAGGGACAGAGATGTGATTAGTCTCTCTTGCTGCATGCTTCCAGCTTTCCAGGACCAATGCTGGTGGCATTGAGGCGGGCATAGAAGGGACATAATTGGGACTTCAGGCAGCAAGGCAGAGGGCAGGGGATCGGGAGACATGGTTCACACATCCAAGGTGGCCAATTGTCATCACAATTGCATCCTGCAGCACTGTGACAAAGGACATAAGAGAGTCCCCTATTGGCTCTTTCCTAAGTATATGCTTCCAACATCTAAGTAACAAATGGGGGAGAGGGTTTGTGGTGGTCACAGCACAGAATGATATATGGATGACATTTCTGCTGGCCAGTTGGCATCACAATCACATTTTGTTTCACAGTGACAAACATCAGAGAATCACTGGCATGGGCTCAATCTCTGCAGATGCTGTGCAGGCTTATAAATCGGGACACTTTATCAAATATTTCTGATATTTGGCATAGATGATCCTGAAGGTGTGCAATAGAATCCTGCCAAATTTCATGTAACCTGGCTGGAATACAAAGATGTTAAAGCCAGAAATACATGCTCATACCATCAGGACTATTTATCCAATCTTTCTGACATTTGACAGAGATAGTAACCTTGGGGATGGGTATAATTTTGCCAAGTGTCATCCAAACTGGATGGGAGACAAAGAAGTTACAGCCAAGAATGTGTATGCAGATTTTAGTAAAATAACAAAATTCAGCTGCTTATAAAATCGGATCCCTGTATGCAACCTTTCTGAAATTTGGCACACGTTATGCCCTCCATTGGGGGAACAATATCTCCATGTTTCAACCAAAAAGGTCCAGCTGAAAACTTGTTTTATACTGAAACCAAAGGAAATAAAAAACAAAATAAAAATGTAAATGAAACAAAGACTAATGAAATATAACACAAATGACATTTTAATAATGAAAACAAGAGTTACTGTGTACATCCCTATTTCCTACATTTAAGTCACACATCAAAACTCAATGGATTTCTTGGAGACTTAAGGTCACACACCTACTTGAAAATTTTTCTCATGTATGTAACTTAGCCACACAGATTTATCTTTCACATGCTTTGATGACAGCTGTAGATGTGTTCACTACTTACCAAACATATTTCGTTTTAAACAGGTTTTTGCTCCTTTACAATTGCCATTTCTTTGATTCTTTGTGGAAATTTAAATTCTGAATATATGATTGGATTATTTTCATGTCCATCACAGTTTAATGGGGTCCCGCATGGTTCTATTTTGTCCCATCTCCTGTTCAGCCACTGAGTGAGGTTGTGAAAGGGTTTGGTGTATACCCAACTCTGCCTTTTTTTCATCTGATCCAGACCCAGCAATCTCGGTGCTTACTTGGTGTTTGGTGGCTGTGGGGGGACTGGATGAGGGTGATCCGTCTGAAGATGAATCCCAACAAGATAGAGGTGATGGTGGGGTTGACATCTCCTGTCATTGATGGGGTTTGCCCCCCTCTGGTCTCTCAGGTTCGTTGTCTGGGGGTACTCCTCGATTCCCAACTCTGCCTGGATGCCCAGGTGGGGGCTGTGGCGAGGAGCGCGTTCCATTAATGATACCTGGTGTGGCGGCTTTGGCCATATGTCCTAGACTCTGACCTTGCCACTATCATTCATGCTTTCTTCACCTCAAGACTAGACTATTATAACATGTTCTGTGTGGAGCTACCCATGATTAAAGTCAGAGGCTGCAGCTGATGCAGAATGTGGCGGCTTGCCGTGAGCACGTTACACCAGTGTTCCTTCATTTGTTGCACTGGCTGCCAATAGTCTTCTGGGCCAGATCCAAGGTGTTGATACTTACCTATACAGCCCTGTATGGTCTGGGCCCTACTTACCTGTGGGATCGACTCCTGTGGTCAACCTGGAGCGCCCTTCTTGATGTCCCGTGAGGTGGCTATGGAGAGGGGGTTCTCGGTGGCTGCACCAAGGCCGTGGAACTCCCTCCTGGCAGAGGTCTGTGTGGCCCCGGACTTCCTCTGCTTTTGATGACAACGCAAGACCTGGCTGTTCTGCCAGCTCTGGGGGGGAAGAGTATAAATGGGGTGATGGTTTGCATTTTGAAACAAGGTAGGGGGATGCAGCAGAAGGTGGGAGTGTAAGAGCAGTTACTAGGGGGAGGATCAGGTAGGAAAAAAGAGATAAGCATTTAGAAATAGGACATTGTTCAGCATTTCATTTTGAATTATTACAGGCCTGAGAAAAGGACCCTGTGTGGCCTAAATGCTTGCCAATGGAAGCTGGTCCAATAAAAGCTATAATCTCAATAGCTTTGTCTCCATCTATTAAGTTCTATCTAGAAGTTGCTTTCCTTCAGGTCCCAGAATTCTTAGGCCTTTGTGTTTTTAGTAGCTTACTTCAAGAACCATTTTGTTTAGAAAGTGTTCCTTATCAAAGAAACTTGCAAACTGGTGTATGTGATGTTGAAGTAAATTAAATTTGAGTGTAACTAACTCAAATGCTTGTAAAGATAAAGCAAAACAGGAATGCTTTGTGTGTTGGACCATGAATGGTATTTTGCATTTTTTTCAATATTGAAAGCTGCTGGTGAAAAACTGCTGTTCTCTCCCCTATTCTCCGCAGCTCCCTTCCTTGAACATGAAACAAGACATTTCTTTACTAAACATTAGCTAAAGTTACTTCTAATTGATGATTAACAGCAACAAAGCTTTCATTCTGCAATGTGCCAGCAGCCTATTAGTGAGCAATAAAGATCTAAAAAGCAGATCTTTAAAAAAAAAAAAAACTTTGATCAAAGATCAGAACCTGGAATATGGATATTGCTTCCTGTGTTGAGTAGGGGTTAGGAAAGGGAGAGTATAAGGTGCTTCAAAGAAGCACGGGGATTTTTTTTTTTAAAAAGAACCTAATTTGCATGCCTTCCTATCCTTTCAGCAGCGGATTGAAATTTATAATAGGAAGAAAAATACATGTAATGATGTTTGTCTCTGACCTTCTATGTTAATTAGAATGGTAACTATTTTCAGTCTTATTTCACTGCTAAGTATCTTTATGCATTTTTTTTTAATTAAACAGTAGAGAATAAAAACAATTTTATGCTTGAGATCCATTTTAACTTGGCCTAAGGTTATGTAGTACAAGGAGATCAAGGCTGCAGGAAAGCCACTGTGGTGGTTAATTTTTTAACCAGTAATCAGTCACGTATTTCCCCTCTCATCCCCCAGCACCTTTTCTATGTTCCTTTTTAAAAAAAATAAAAAAATGGTTTTTAGAAGTTAAACATTTTATTTTTATTTATTCTGTAACTTGTAACCTGCTACCTCCTGCTCAAGGCAGCTCAGGGCGGCTCACAATACACACATTAACAATCGATAAATAACAATATACAAAAATAGAATGTACAAATAATAAAAACAAGTTAAAAATACACAACAGTTGGAGCTAAAAGAAACCTCCCCCCCCCCCCCAAAAAAAAAGCCTGGTGGAATAGCCAGGTTTTATTTATTTTATTTTATAAATTTATATCCCAACTCTCCTGCACTCAGGCAGCTTGGGGTGGCTCACATAATAAAAATACAAGCAATAATAATATAAATTCATAAATCCATAAAAAATAGTCAATAAAACATTAAAATACAAATACAAATGGTGTGAACAACAAGAAGCCCCACCCTTTAAACCTCACCTCCACCAAATGCCTGTCGAAAGAGCCAGGTCCTACACTGATGGCGGAATGTAAAAAGGCTTGGGCTGAGGTGGACCCTCGCAAGAAGAGAGTTCCGCAGCACTGGACTGGCCACCGAGAATGTCTGCCTGTCGGTCCCCACCCGTCTATAGTGGGGAACTTCCAGGAGGGCAGCCCCCAATGACCGCAGGAACCATCCAGGAAGGAGGCGATCCGTAGGGCCCAGACTGTTTATGGCTTTATAGGTCAATACCAGCACCTAGAATTGGGCCCGGAAGACTATTGGCAGCCAGTGCAGTGCCTGGATAACTGGCATAATGTGATCCCGGCAGCCCATCCCGGTAATCAGACAGGCTGCAGCATTCTGCACTAACTGCAGCTTCTGAACTGTCACCATGGGCAGCCCCACGTAGAGCGCATTACAATAGTCTAGCCTCGAGGTGACAAATGCATGGATGATAGTGGCCAGGTTGGAGTCCAAGATGTAGTAGCGGAGCTGCCTCACCAGATGCAGTTGGTGAAACGGACTCCTGACCACAGCTGACGCCTGAAAATCCAGACACAGCTGTGAATCCAGGAGTACTCCCAGGCTCCTAACCTGAGGTGTCAACATAGGGTGAACCCCATCGATAACAGGTAACAATCCCTCATCCAGAATCCCAGATCCACCAATGAGCGTCATCTCCATCTTGTCGGGATTCAATTTCAGTCTGCTCGACCTCATCCAGTCCTCCACAGCTGTCAAGCACTGGGAAAGCACAGAGACTGCAGGGCCTGGGTTGCATGAAAAAGATAGGTATAGCTGCATGTCATCAGCATATTGATGACGACAAACTGCCCATCTACTTACAACCTCTCCCAATGGTTGCATATAGACATTGAACAAAAGGGGGGACAGAATGGAACCTTGTGGGACCCCACATGGGAGAGCCCTGGGAGAGTATAAGCTCCCAGGATCACCCATTGAGATCTACCTGCCAGGAAGGCATCATAAAACAGTTGCATCCAACCCAGCCAGGTCCCGCAGGTGATTCACCAACACCTCATGACTCAGTGTTTAACGCTGCCAAGAGATC
This sequence comes from Sphenodon punctatus, assembly GCA_003113815.1. Classification (NCBI taxonomy): domain Eukaryota; kingdom Metazoa; phylum Chordata; class Lepidosauria; order Sphenodontia; family Sphenodontidae; genus Sphenodon; species Sphenodon punctatus. Next base: position 2,353,001 of record QEPC01001643.1, on the reverse strand, counting down.
GAGCAGAACTAGAAGGATCAAATGACCCTTATCCAGTTCCACTCTAAGGTCATTGTCCAAGGCCTCAAGCGCAGTCTCAGCACCATAACCTGGAAGAAAACCGAATTGCGAAGGATCTAGAAAACGTATACAGTCCAAATGTACCTGCAACTGACGGGCCACCACCCATTCAATAACATTCCCTAAAAAGTGAAGGTTAGAGACAGGCCAATAGCTTGCCAGGGAATCAGCATCCAAAAATGGCTTCTTGAGGAGGGGTCGAACCACAGCACCATCAAGGAACCCCGGTAACCTTCCCTCCCCCAAGGAAGTGTTGATCACCCCAGCCAGCAATGGCCCCACCATTTCCTGGCTCACCTTGACCAGCCAGGACGCGCAAGGGTCCAGTTTGCACGTTGTGGCTCGCGCATAGCCAAGCACATCTGCCACCTCAGCAGGTGTTACGAATTGAAATTGATCCCATAAACACTGATCAGACAGAGCATTTCTTACCTCTGGCTCTGCCACTGCATGTGAAAGGACAGCGTCGAGTCATGTTCAGTGTGAGCGATTTTATCTGCAAAGTATGCCATAAACATACTTTGCAGTATGTTTATGCAGCAGGCCCCGGAAAACTGCGGGTCCAGGTGGAGACAGGCAGAACTGACCAAACCTGTCACCACCCAGAAAAGCTCTACCAGATGCGACTTCGCAGATGCTATGAGTGCAGCAAGGAAAACCTTTGCTGCCTGCACAGCCATGGCATAACGTTTCAAAAACAGTTTGTCGCAATTGATTGTCTTCATCACGAGTAACGCACCACCACCGCTCCAACCGCCTCCCCTCACGCTTCAGCCGCCCCAGGCCCTCAGTAAACAACAGGGACCTGCGGTGCCAAAACGCAGGAAGCAGACGTCAGGGAGCCACCCGATCGATAGCCCTGGCCAACCATTCATTCTAGATGACCACAAGGGCATAGATGGAGCAGTCACTGAAGGCTGTGGGTAAATCCTCCAGAGCAGCCTGGAACCCAGCAGGTTCCACCAGTCTCTGAGGGTGGACCATTCTAATTGGTCCTGCACTCCTCCGGTCAGGCCTGCAGGAGGTAATGGTCCAACCATAATAAGGATGGATGAACAACAGTCCCAGCCATAGGACCTCCCGCCTCAAGGTCGGTGCAGAATAGCAGGTCCAGAGTATGGCCCCCCTCAGATGTTGAGCCCACCACCACCTGAGACTCCAGCTCCACGCCATGCAACCTGGCTTTGGCATGGATATTAAAATCCCTTAAGACAATAAGCTTTGGGCACCACAAGACCAACTCCGAGATGAGGGCTGCTAGAGCTGGCAGAGAAGCTCTCTTCTCTAGAGTTGGCAAGGAAGCTATATCCGGAACAAGTTCAGGATATTAAATTTAAGCACTGAAAAGTTAGGAAATTTCAGAGCTTAGGTTCCTTGTATAACTTAACTCTTTCCCTTGCATGGACACATTATGGAATGGTCTTTAATTACAAGATCACACTCTTATTTTCCTAATGGTAAACTGACTCTGACACACTCTAATTTTTGAGTGCTGCAGCTGGAAACCTGAATGTTTATTCGACATTTTCTTTTAATATTGTTTTTAAGACTGGTTTCCTAAAGAAGGTGACTTAATGCAATCACCCTGTCCATTTCTGAGTTCCTCTAATAACTTTTAATTCTGCAGGCTAATTTAAAATAAATTTGGAATGCTAGAATGGCCAAAGGTAATTAAGGATGCAAAACTTCATAATAAGTACAAATGTAGGGGAGTTATCCCCCCTTTTTATTATCCAAAGAACCCATTGGTTCTGAGCATTGTCTGTCCCCTATTAAGATTGTGTTTGCTCCCTGGGAGGAAACCAATAGGTGGCAGGGCCATGTCAGAAAGGGGATAGGTTGAAGGGGCTGTTCCCTCTGTGATCTTCCTTCACCCTTGTGGAGCATTGTGACATCACAGTGCTCCATATTGGCAGTGCTATGTCAGAAATGGGGTAACTCCCTATAGTCTACGCTTTTTCTGATGTGGCTGTGCTCTGTTGCTCCCAGAATCTCCAGTGCTCCAGACTGACATGGAGAATTCAAAGCTTCTGCCTGGAGACTCAGGGTCGCAACACTGAAGCCCAGAGAGGTGACAGCCCTACTCCCTGCTGCCTAATAACTACAGGCCAGTTTTAACCACACTTGGCAGGAGCCCTTGGGTTTAATAATAATAATAATAATAATAATAATAATAATAATAATAAAAAATAAATTTTTATACGCCACCCCTCCAGCTCAGAGCATCTAACAATTTTAAATAATGTTTATAACAATAGATGTGCCCAGAGAGGAGATGAAGATTTCATAAATGTGACAAGCAACATATGTAAGTGTTCTTAGGAACACATATATGATTTATTAAAATGCAATATGATCAATACCATATTGTTTTGATATGTTTGTTATTTCTGTTTATAGAATATGAGGATTAGCAATACTGCAGAGGTATTTAAATACCATTACTGATGAGCAAGTTGATTATCTTTGAATCAGATGATGTGAATTTCTTTTTCTTTAGTATTTAATGACTTTGGTACAGAGTTTAGAATTATACTAACGTATTTATATTTATATTAGCTCCAATTTATTTCTGTTGGGAGTAACAAGAACCAATGGTGAGGACTTCCTGAAGTTGAAGTGTATTCCACGTTGGAAGAAGAATCTTTTCAGTTATCTTGCTAAAGACAACTTGAAACGAGTTAAACAATCCAGGAGCTCATAGATGCACCCAGAGAGGAGATTTAATTATTTAATTTATTTTAAAAATTTATACCCTGCCCCTCCTGCCACAGGCAGCCTGGGGTGGCTAGCAAATCAATCAATACAAATACAATATAAAATATATAAAAACATTAAATAGCAAAAACAAACAATAAAAACGGGGAGAAAAAAACCCTTAACACCCACCACCCTCACCCTTCTCCCTCACCTGTGTTGGTTTCAAAAGTAGTAGATGGAGACAACGCAGTTTAGATTATCTCTTATTGGATCAACTTTTGTTGGTGAGGGTATGCAAGTTTTTGACCCACACAGGACCCTTCCTAAAGCAAGAGGCAAGTCAGATCTAATCGAGCAACTGCAACACAGGAATACATACATAAACACATATTGGGAAAGGTGCTGGCATTCATTTGAATATAAACAACAACAAAGGAACAAGCTGAAAGGCAATGAGGGTTACAGTGTTACATTTAACATCAAGGTGCGTGTCTGGAAGGCATACAGGAAGTCAGGAAGGAGGGAGTTACTTTGCCTCCAAAGTATGGAGGCACTAGCACTTCTCTGTGGGACAGGAAAAAACCTCCCCATTTAACATGGACAAAGCAATACCCTTTCTTGCATAAACTCATTTTCAAAAGTTGCCAAATCATTGTTGTTGAAACATTACAAATAAAAAGAATTCAGTCAGAAGTAAAGAAAGGTTCAGCCCAAATGGCTGAAACACCGAAAATAGGGAAGATGTTAGATGTGATTTTAACTTTAGATGTGGTGTGGTATCTATGCTTATGTAATGAGAGCAAAATGATGTACTATAAAAAGCTGAAGGTGGTACAATTGCCAGACATTTTTCATATGTATATGTTTTTTCAGACTGCTTATAAAAAAAAATTAATGACTCAAGGTTTAATCTTCTCTCCATTTGATTAGATGCCAACCATTTGCAGGGTTCTTAATTGACCTTTGAAATATAAATCAAGGAATTAGTTCAGCAATTTAATTGCAGTGAAAATGCATCGTGAAGGCTCCATCAGCAGCATGGTGTGTGGAGATGTAAGCATGTACTGGTGGAATATACTTGATGACCTATACTTCGTGAGTTCTGACCTTATTGTTCATCAGCCAGTAGTACTGCAATACACCAAGTGCTCAAAACACAAAGGACTGTTACCACACTTAAATATGGCAAAACTTGCCTCTATATACCTTTATCAGAATAAATGAATACTATGGGTGAAATGGAACAGCTTTATATAGCCACATATAAATTTGATTGTAGATACACTGTAGAAATAAATGCTCTACAATAAATATAAAATCAACATCACAATCAATAGAAATTGAGAACTTCTGAATAATCAGTAACAATCTAACCTATAGATGAAATCATGGCTTCCAGTGGACAGTCCCACTTATTTATCCTCCATCATATTCAGGGAGTTCCTGTGTAACTTCACTTGTTTCGGAATGATCTTTATCAAGACATGTATCAATCCGTTTGACGCTACAGAATAAACTCCGCCTTAAAACAAAGCTCGCAGTCGCTCTTGATGTCCCTCACCAAGGAGTTACAGATAATGTAGATGTTGGGTTGGTTATATCATCTCATCAGATGTACAAAGATAAATATAGGATAATACATAAAATAGAATTCTCACTTTTTTGCTCCTCTAGCTTGCAGTGATCTGCTGGAAATTCTAAAGCCTCAATTGGAATTTAAAAAATGAGATGCAAGAGCTCTCAAACCAGCACCATATTGATGGGAGTTAAACAACCCTGTTAGTTAGCTACCTCTGCATCCATTACTGAATGTACATCTGATGAGATGATAAACATGTATCAGTAGGGCTTGTTGGTCTACAGGTAGGACTCTTGCTTAGGGGGCAAGAGGTCCTGGGTTCAAATTTGCGTCAGTGCTGTTGTTGAGTGGAAAGGAAAAGGGCTGCGTGATGGGACTTGAGAGAACAACATTATTAGAATACATATAATATCCATGTTCCTGGTATGAGTGCCGTATACTGAAACAGCGTCAGCATGACTGTATGAAAACTAAGTGTAATGAGAATAACTTCAAATCAAATGAAATTGTGATGTGATGTTCACTTATATTTCTTTCTACATAATAATGCTAAAATTTGGCCCTTCCTTATGACTCCCATGTATAAGACTAGACCAAGGATGGGAAGCTTTTTTCCTCCCAGGGGCCACTTTGAAAATTAGTGCCATTTCTGAGGACTGAAAGAAGTTGGGGTGGGGATGTTTAAGGGGTATGCTCAGGAAAATGAGGGTCCAGATTATAGATCTGTCCTTTCTTCTTGTGTGCATACACTCATCTCTGTTCCCTTACCTCATCTGCGCTTAGTGGTGGGATTCAGCATCCATATCTAGGAACTGGAAAGGGACCACATAAAGATTATCTGCACGTTGTATTTGGTCCCTAGTTCTGAGGTTCTGAATCCTTTCTCTGATCCATGCTCTTGCCTTGACTACTGGAACCTCTTGCTTACTGTCCTTCCCCGCTTGCACTTTGACCCTTTCACTTCTGCTCAGCACTCCTCTGCCAAGGTTGTCCACCTTACCTGCCACTTTGATCATGTTCAGTCTGTCATCTCCTCCCTCCACTGGGCCCCTCTCCACCCCTGTATCCAGCACCCCTGTATCACCTTTAAGGCTCTTCATGGACTTGCTTCTCCCTATCTTTTTGCCCTCATTTCCCACTAAGTTCCCATCTGGAAACTTTGCTCATCTTCTGCCACCACTCTCACCCATTGGAGTTGCCTGCTCACAAACCGTCTTCGCCCTTTTCCCTTATGCTGCTCCCCATGTGACTGGAATTCCCTCTCTGGCCATGTACACTCGACTTTCTTCCTTGTGACCTTGAAATATTTCCCAAAAAAACCTACCTCTTCTGTCAGGCTTTCCCTAACTCCTCACCTCCATAACTGCTCATTCATGCTTCTACTTGTACTCATCCTTTGGGATTGCCCTTTTTCTTTGTAACTAAGCTAAGCATGTGCACCTGCAACTTCTCAGCTTCACGAGTGTGTTCCTTTCTCTATGTGCCCCTTTCCTTCTCTCCTCTCCCCTTGTCCATCCTAGATTGTAAGTATCTTGGGACAGGGATCTGACTCTATTCATGACTGTTAGCTCCAGGCACATTACTGGCACGATATCAATAAATAGTAGTTAAAATGAAAACCGCAGAAGGAGGCACTGAGTCTCTTGCTTGGCAGCAATTTCGACCTAGGTCTGGAATCCACCTTAAGGTTAGTTGGTTCACTTTGCTTTGGCCTTTGGGATAGTGGAATAATATCTAAGGGGTGTTACATCTTGTTTGGTTTTTTAATAAGAGGCTTTTAGGAACTATAGTCCAGGTGTCATGTCCCTAGTAAGATATAAATGTAGCACTCTGCTACCTTTGAAAAGCTGTTAAGACTATTTTATAGTGCTCTAAGGAAATGTGTACTAATTTATGGCTGTATATTTTGGCCTTTTCTGTACTTTTATATTTTTTGTCAACCTTTAGATAGCATCCCTTAATGGAGAGAATAACTAAAAATTTACTTAAATGCAATGCTATTTGAGTAGCCTCTGTGTACTCTACATCTTTGAAATATGGTGTCATGCGCAACACCAGCTAGAAGTGTTGACTGTACAGACACCTTCTTGAAAAACTAAGGTTATAGTGAACTTTTATTTCTCACACATACAGCCACAGTCTGTTCCTTGGTTTGCTTTGAGCTGACTGCTTCATGCCACTGATAAACGTAGTTTTATGCCAAAACAGTGAAATGATAGCTATTTGAAATTGCCTCTCTTCATTTCCCACAGTGATAAGATGTCTTTATAGCAACCTGGTTGCCTGTACTACCTCGAGAGGTATTTTCTTCAAGTTGCCAGTGATCCCTACACAGTGGGCAGATTCAGTTACATTCAGTCTGAGCCTGCGAAGGAAGTCAGATATAGGGTGGAAAATATTCCATGGTTCATTAAAGTAATGGTCCCATTCCCCCTTTTTGTGCTACAGAATCCTACTTTCCATCAAATGTGGTCACCTGTTCGCTGTTCCAGAAACTAAGGAAAACTTCCATATCATTTGGGAATCTTACTTTCTATGATGGTTTCAGTACAATCTTTCTGATATGTTTGTCCTACTGACCATATTGATTTAAGGTCAGCTTCACTATTGACATGTTTTAATACTAAAGAATAGAGTTCTACAAACAATGGAATTAAACTATATTGACATAGGTCCTCAGGTGGGGGAAGATGCCCAGGCTGGCGTGTCCTTTTAAAATAAACCTTAAAAGATATTTACAAAAGAGTGAAATAGCTCCTTTTATAAGTTTCATATAGATAGACCACTACAGTATGCTTGGAGGTATTATGCAGTTTTAGGTTTACTGGCTTAGTTTTGTTGTTTTCTGAGGCTTGATGCTTAGAAGTTCCTTTCCAAGGCATATGGAGGGGTGCGAGTCCTTGCAGGACTTTGCCCATGAATGGATTGAAGGCAGGAGATTTCGGTCAATGAGAGGGACCCCCATGAAGAGGCAGAGCGTGGGAAGAGAGACTGTGGTCAGGGCTGAAACTTGCATAGGGGCCTCCCCAGGCAGAGTGGGGAGGAAGCTAGAAGCCTTGGAGCTGGCTGGCTAAGGGGAGCAGGTCAGGGATTGCGGCTGATGGAACACTGCTAAATGGATGATTACACTGGATGAAGAAAATGCTGCAAACGGGTGTGCAGGCCATCGCCTGAAGCAACTTAATCCAATGTGGGGCTGCTCCATTACAGGAGGTTGTACACCTACATTTACAATAGGATATCAAATCTAGTTTATTGAATCAGCCATCTGGCCAGATCAAAGAAATATAAAAATAAAACAATAGACTATAGACTATAAATACAATAGACGATAGACTATAAACGATAAGACTATAAATACAATACAGCTTGTACCCTCTGAGAGGAGAGGGATTATATCCGATATGGCAGATAATTATACCACTTCTACACGGGGAGTGTGTTCTCACATTGGGAACGAATCTTAGCTGCTGCTGAAGCAAACGCGGCCATTGCCTTTGTGACATAATCTCTAACATCATTCAGGAGTATAACCGTTTTTGAGGTATACATTCTCTCAAGTGCAGCATCTGGAACAATTTTTGACTCTTTCACCCCAAAAGTGGGCAATGTTAGGACATAATGTATGGTATCATCGATCTCACCTGTGGCACAGATACATACCCTGTCACTGTATGCAGTCCCCTTATAACGCCCTAAGGTAACAGCTGAGTGCGTCCATTGGCAACGAAGGGCCGTAAATGCCCTTCTATGGTCAGGGTTAATCCTTTTCTGCAGGTACCGGGTGCCGCCTGGACTGGGTACACAATACTTAGAATACAGGGACACCCTAGAACCAGCCATGATGGCTCTGGACGTCTGGCTGTCAATGCCCCTGACCCTCTGTCTAAACAGCCATCCTGCTTCTCGTATAGGGATTGACAACAAAAAATCAACTGAGAAACCCAGCTGCCATATGTTAAATTGAACTCTTGACCACCAATCTGTTTTGCCATACCCTATAAGGGACAACCTTTCTGTCAAAAAAGCTTTGGCAGGTACCCAGCAGGCATATGCGCTACCTTAAGCCAATACAGCAACAGAACCAGCATTGCCCTGCAAGCCACTGATCTGACCCCCAACTCTAACTGCAATAAAGCCGGTGTAGAGGAGGGAGGAGCCCCCAGTAATGCTTGGAGGAACAAATTCTGGGTGATCTCCAGCTCCCTCACCGCTAGCCCCCCCCCCGGATACCTGCGCACCATACAGCATCTGAGGGATTACTTTCCCTTCAAACATCCGTAGGACTGGAGGGATCAAACAGCCCCTTTTGGCAAACGCACCAGAGCATTTGTAGAGGTGGTCAATACCTGCCGGGCATTTGCCATATGTAGCCCCCAGGATCCCCTGGCAGAGAAAACTATCCATGCATATTTGAAACTACTGACATATTCAAGATATTGACCACTTAAATATAATCTACATCTTTCTAGAGAACGTGAAAATGCAATTGCCTTGGTTTTATGGTGATTTATCATCAGATCCTCTTCCTGACAAAGCTCCTCAAAATATTGCAAAAGATGGCACATTCCCCATCGAGATAGGGAAAACAAAACTGTATCATCTGCAAACATAAGAGATAGAACACACTTCTGGCCAGTGTTGGGGACTGTAATACCATTCCTGCCTCAAAGGTTTACCATCAGATTGTTAATGTAAAGGTTAAACAAGGTAGGGGCCAGCAGGCAACCCTGCCTCGTCCTCCCTAGAATTAAAAAGGAGGTCCATTAGGGAGCCTCTTCCGTCAAAACGAACCTGAAAGTTAGATCCTGCATAAAGGGATTGGATAAGCATTAGCAGACGGCTATCTATGCCCTGCAGTTTCAGTTTGCCCCAAAGCCTCTTGCGATTGACCAAATCAAAGGCTGAGGAAAAGTCCACAAAGACTGCAAACAATTTCTGCTGGGTTCTCCTATATTTCTCTATCAAATGAGAGAGAACAAGACAATGATCTATTGTTGATCTATAGGCTTGAAGCCCGGCTTGTTCTGTCGCCAGTATGTCATTTTGGACTATCCACTCTTGTAATTTACCCAATAATAGCTTGGAATACAATTTTGAAACAATACAAAGTAGCATAATGGGCCTATAATTTTTTGGATTGCCTCTATCCCCCTTTTTATAAATTGGTACTACAATACCTGTCCTCCAATAATATGGGTTAGACCTTGATTTATTTACTAAGGTGAAAAGTCTGGCCACAGCGTCCGCCCGCCGAATTGGCAATAATTTGAAAATTTGAGGCAGCAGATAGTCATGGCCAGGGCCCTTACCAGGCTTTAGCCCCTTAATCAATTGGACCACTTCCTCCTGGGACACAGCCTCCCATGCTAGATGAGACCCACTTTGTGCTGGGGTAAAATGCCCTGGATGGAGCTTAGATGCACTAAAAAGTGCCATAAAATGTTCTTCCCACCTGCTCCGTGTGATCTAAGGTTCTTAATAGACTTTACCTTTCCCACAGATACCATTCAGGGTGTCCCAAAACTTACAGGGGTCTGTACTTATAAGTGCATCCTGGAGCAAATCGCAGGCCACCTTATTTTCTTACTACGCAGAAGTCGCTAATATTCCCTACGCTGATCCAAAAAAGCGCAGCTGAGCTCTACCGCATGGGTTACTCTTAAGGCGACGGGCCAGTGCCCTTAATTGCTTCTTTACCACTCTGCAGTCCCGGTCAAACCATCCTCTTTTCTTCGATCCAACTATCCTCATCTGCCTACTCAGCTTTGATGCCACTAAAAATGGTTTGAGCCTTCCAATAAGCAGATCCAAACAATCACATGCTGACCCCGCCTCCTTCGCTTCCTTCAGATCATTTCGTAGAGACAGGCCTTCCACTGACATCAAGAAATCCCCAACCGCCAACCCCAACTTGATTGACCATTTAACTCTTTTCTTCCCTCGCATCTCCAAAGAGCCTGCAGGGTCAAAAACCTCTCTTATATGCACCTCCATTCTCAAATCAAGACAACAAAAAAATAGGAAAATGATCACTTTGAACTTGGGATCCTACCATAAAAGAATGCACTGATCAGAAAAAGGGGGTAGAAATCAAAGCATAATCTATTACACTCTTCCCTAACTGATTCATAAAAGTAAAGTTCCCTAATTCATCATCTAATGTATTTCCATTAAGGATACCCAAATTCCTGTCCAATACCAGTTTATACATACTGCGCCCTGGTTCATCTTAAAATCCCAGGAGGTTCTGGCTGCATTCAAAGGGGGAAAATCAGCCTCAGAGCTGGAAAGCCCCAATGCATCCATAACCACCTGTTCATTTGCCCCAATGTGAGCATTCATGTCCCCTAAAATAATAATAAAATCTTCCTGTTCATTTTCCAAAAAAACAGAGATGACATCCCAATTGTTCTGGGATAGAAATTTGGAGCCCGCAGGGGGAAAATAAACATTATAAACAGCAAATTTTGCACTTTCTCCTGGCAGGGAACATTGCACCGGCAAAATATTTCTGGAGCTGCTACTTAGCTGGAGACAATCACAGTCCAACCTGCAGTATCTAGAGTAGCTATCCTTCCACTAGACCTCCCTTTGCCTCGTGGGTTGTGAGCTGGAATGCTCCAACACAGATAACCTTCCACTCCCAACTCCTCTCAGGAAAACATCCAGGTCTCCTGCAGACAGACCACATCAAATTCCTGCAGGAATCTAGTAAAATCACTATTAAACCCCTTGGCCATTCAGCCTTGTACATTCCATGAGACAGTTTTCAGGGCTGAGGGTGGCATGGACCGAAAAGATTCCTGCCCCCCCTCCCTCCCAACCCTCTTCATGTTGTCAATCTTCTAACTCTGAAACGTCCAACACTACCACGTTAGAGATTATCAGCCCCATGGCTCTCTGCTCCTGTGTCCGGCCAGGATGTCCTTCCAACTCCCCTGCCGACAAATGTCCAGAGGTTACCTGACATCTATGTCCCTGAGAGATGGATTCTGCCATCACCAATTGGCACCTACCATCTACCCTCCTCAGTTCCATAGGGTTGGGAATTAAACTGGCCACTCCACATGCTGTCTGTATTACTGGCTCTAAAGAAATAACACTTCCTACTTCTGACCTAAGCTGACATAATTTCTCTCTCAATACCCCCAGCCATAGAATGATAGTGTTTTGATCCTCAATGGAAAGCCTATTAAAGGCAGTCAAAACCTCCTCTGGATCCCAACTCCCCAAAATGGACTGTACCTTGGCTGTCTGACTGTTTCCTCCATTACCTAATCTTTCCTGAGAGGCATCATAGGGCTGCTGAACTTGGATCTCAGATTGAATGAGCATCAGTTGTTCGGGCACCAAAGCCACCTGCTGTGACAGTTTTGATGATAATTCACTGGCAGTAGCCATATTCTGCTGCTCCTGCTGGCATTCAAATACATTTGGGGATCCCCCCCCAAATCATTCTGCTTGGCTTCACCCTCAAGCATCACCTGCTGCCCCTTCGGTACCCGCTGACCCTCTGATAGAATAGGTGAACCGCATTGATCCCTCCCACCCTGATAGAATGACTGAACTATCAATGGGGATATGACTCCCGCTTGGGAGGGAATATTCTCACCCTTTAAGGGCAAAACCTGATCAAAAATAGTAAAAAATCTAAGTGGCACAATACCCCAACTGTAAAAATAATTTCTAGTAGCAAAAAAAGCGATGCCCACTCTGATGACCTGAAAGTCAATCCCTTCGACTTCTTTCCCTCTAAGTTTAATCCCAAAGAGGGCTCTCACATTCTTTATTACCTGCCCTACAGCCCACCATGGGGGGTGGGGTGGTAAAGCCACCGGGGAGTGGGAATATATCCAAGACTACACTCTCCCTTTGTAGTCTAAATTGCCTGTTTATCTGGCCCTGCTGCCCTCTCCAGATAGCTCCCCTCCCCCACACTTCTCCACCTACTAGAATCTCTATCTTTTTCCACCAACCCTCCCTGACACCTTTGAACCCCCCACTTTTAAAGACTGATTTGTTTCCCAATTTAGGGCATAACTTTGAGCAGATATCCTCTGCCCTATCAATTTTTTCAAAAGATGTTTCTCCTAACTGGCCCATCGACATAACATCCTTAATTGCCACCTTATCCTGATCTATTATTCCATTAGCAGAGGGAACAATATCCTTCCCCACCACTTTTTCCTGGGTTACCTCTAGGGCTGATAGTTTCTGCTTCCTTTAATCCCAGCACTTCCTTAGTATCCTTTTCCCTTGCCTCTATGTGGGTTTCCTGGAGCAATTTAAAAAGCCTCTTGAAATGTATAGAATATTTGTTCCTCACACTCTTTCTTCCCATTTTTATGTTGTTGTTGTTGTTGTTGTTGTTAGCAGCATTTATATAGTGCTAGCGATGTACCTGGAGCTTTTCAAAAAACAAGATGAACACGGTCCCTACCCAAGAGCATACAATCTAAAGCCAGGGGGAGGGGGGACAGGGAAGGGGGAACAGAAGGAGAGACAAGGGATGCAACATTCATGAGGATGCGAGAACTCAGGTACACGTTCTTGGTTTGGTTACAGTAAATTGGGAGTTTACAGATAATAGGTGGGGGATAATCCTGGGTGGGGATGATTAGCAGGAGTTAGGAAGGGCGGAGCGGAAGAGGTGGGTTTTGAGGAGGGACTTGAAGGTGTGGAGGGTGGGGGCAAGGTGGACGAGGGCAGGGAGGGAGTTCCAGGCATGTGGGGCAGCAACGGAGAAGGGACGAAGGCGGTTGGGGGAGCAGGGGAGGTGTGGGAGGATGAAGGAGGGGATAGAAAAGGAGCGTAGTGCTCGAACGGGTTCGGAGGGAGATCAGGGCAGAGAGGTAGGGGGGAGCGAGGTTGTGAAGGGCTTTGTAAGTGAAGACAAGGCGCTTGTACAGAATACACTCAGGAAGAGGGAGCCAGTGGAGAGAGGAGAATCAAGGCTGCGCATGGTCAAAGTGACGGGCTAGGTGGATGATCCTGGTTGCAGAATTTTGAACAGAGATGAGGGAAGAAAGGTGAGAGCGGGGAAGGCCAGCAAGCAGGAGGTTACAATAGTCGAGACGTGAGATGACTAGGGCATGAATGAGAGTTTTGGCAGAGGAGACAGACAGAAAAGGGTGGATTTTAGCAATGTTGTGGTGGGAGAAGCGGCAGGATTTGGCAACAGAGTCAATGTAGGGTTTGAAGGTAAGGTGCAAAGATGAAGCCCAAGCTATGGGTATGGGGGACAGTGAGGATGGAGACCCTGTCAATGGCAATTGACAGGGAAGAGGAAGGATTGGGAGGGAAGATGAGTTCAGTTTTCGCCATGTGCAGTTTGAGTTGGCGTTGAGACATCCAGGCGGAGATATCATAGAGACAGTTGGTGAGATAAGCTTGAACAAAGGGGTAGAGGGAAGGAGTGGAGAGAGAGAGTTGAGTGTCGTCAGCGTATAGGTGGTATTGGAACCCGTGGGAGGCAATAGTTTGCCTAGGGATAGGGTGTAGATAGAGAAGAGGAGAGGGCCAAGGACAGAGCCTTGGGGAACCCCGACCAAGAGGGGTAGGGCGGAGGAGGGGGAGGCGTTAGAAAGAGATACATTGAAGGAGCGGTCAGAAAGGTAGGAGGAGAACCAGTCAAGGACAGAGTCCCGGAATCCAAGGGAGTGAAGCGATTCAAGCAGGAGTGAGTGGTCAACAGTGTCAAAGGCAGCAGAGAGATGAGGGAGGACAAGTATGGAGTAAAGGTGGTTGGATTTAGCCATAAGAAGGTCGTTGGTGATCTTAGGAAGAGCAGTTTCAGTGGAGTGAAGGGGGCGGAAGCCAGATTGGAGGGGGTCAAGGGAGGAGTTGGCGGAGAGGAGGTCGAGGCAATGGGAGTAGACAACCCGTTCAAGGAGTTTGGAAGCAAAAGGGAAGAGCGAGACAGGATGGTAATTAGAGGGCTCAGAGGAATTCAGAGTGGAATTTTTGAGGATGGGGGAGACAGTGGTGGTCTTTTCTGTAAGGGACCCCTTTTATTCGTTTTCTTCTTTCTTAGGGGCACTATTTCCCTACTCTTGTTAACCAACTTCGCTTCAATATTATCACTTTCCATGCCCTCTCCCATGTTCTTAATACCTACAACCGAGTTCTCCCCGTCCATCAGGTCCAGCATTACTAGCATCAAACATTTAATGCTAGTCACTGTCTCCTGCAACAAATTAATATATTTGTAGGTTTGAGCTACTGTCTCCATGGTAAGAGCACAGTAGTTACCCAATATATCCCAGCCATTCGAATTTTGCGGACTATCACCTTGTTTAGGGCTTACAGATGTAACAGGACTGTTCTCTGTAAACAACCTATTTATAGCCTCAGCTTTTGCTTTTGGTGATTCTGTAGGACATACCACCTCACCTTGGGTGGAGATCAACTCACCAGAGAGCTTGTTTTCATCATGAGACGTGATCATTTCCTCAACTACTGCTTGAGATAACTCCATCAGGGGTTCCCCCTCTGTAATTTCCTCCTTCTGCATCATTCTCTCCTTTATAGAGCCTTTCTGTGTGGTTCTATTATAAAAACAATCTGCAATTTTAGTTCATATATTTCCCCTACCTCATGTGGCTCCTGACTCCCTTTTGCCATTTTCTTCTTTAAACTTCTAGTGACTGCTGGCATGGTACTATCCTGAATTATTTGTCCAGAAATATGAAACTCAGCAATAAATTTTATAGGGAAACTGAATCCTGCTGGGGAATTATTCCCAAGATAGTCTTAGATCATTTCTCCTCTCAATATTCTGAAAAATCCATTTAACCATCAAACTACTGCCCGCACCAACCCGTCATGCTCTTAACCTCCCAAGCCCCCAGTTCCAGTTCTAGTAAGTCACTTGAAACAGGGCTCTTTTGACCTGAACCCTTCAGTCTCTCAAGAGCCCCTTTAAAGTGGCTGCCCCTTGGTGTGGGTCTGCAACAGAACCGCTGAACATGGAATAATGTCCCTGCTGCTGGGCTGTTCCTGTGTGGCGGCCAAGATCATACACTCTGCCACTCTACAATCTTTTTTCCATCAGTTGTTGAGGACAGGACCCACACTGTCTGTCTGGCACAGGGATGTTTGACAGCAGACTATCGCCACAGCCACTCCAACCATGGAATGGCCGAAGAATGGCCATCATCCTTTGGCGTTATCCTTCAGATTCTGGAGGCTTCTTAAAATACCTGGGAGGGGGAGAAACACAGGCGTGGGCACTGCTGAAGATACCAGTCAGCCTGCCCGATCCCAGCCAACAAATCCCCGCACAGAGCAGTCAAGCCCTTCAGCCCCACATAAAATAGGATATACTGAATTGGCAAGAGTCTGCAATCTCAAGTCTTTAAACTGTTTGTAGAACTGGAAAATTGAACATTTTGTGCCATCAGGAGAAGGAGAACATAATTAGAACTGGCACAGTCCTGCTTCCATAAAATGTATGGCACATCTGGCAGCTCATATGAGGAAGATAGGTTGGTTTGGTTGTGGGGATGATGCCTGCAGTTGCACTTGCCAAGCTGACACAGTAGGAGTTTTAACTAATGAGCTTTGCCAAGCAGAGAGTACATTGGGGAAAAGTTGGAGTTAAAAATAAGCATGCACCTGAGAAAAGAAGAGAGAATGCAACAGATTGCAATGGATGTAGAACTCTTCCAAGTTGTTATAGCAACTAAGACTTTAGACCCATAATTATGTAATGATGCCAATGTAGTGTAAATCCTAAATAGACTGCATTTGTGATTGTACATTGTAGAAGATATGAAATCATCTAATTTAAGATGATTTCATATCTTCTACAGTGTAGCTTGAAAAGTTTTGTGGAAGGAAATGTTCACATAAGTCCATTTTTATTTTTGCAAAATTGCAACATAGCAGAAGGTCTACTTTAAGGAGTAAATATAACCAAGGAAGTAGAAATGTAAGGTAGTGATTATGTGCAGCTTGCCAGGATCTAGATGGAACTTGTTTTCCTTTAAAAAAAAAAAAAATGGAAAAGAAGTTAGTTTAGCTGTGCAGAAGTTAAAGGTGCGAGTCCTAGCATTATTATTTATTAGCTTAGTTCATTGCATTTTTGGATTTTAATTGAGTTGATCTTACTGTTTTTCAGAAACCTTCCCAAGCAAATAAAATTTTCTGAAAATTCAATTACACAGACACAATAGCCATAAGATGCAGGGAGGTTATTAGCTCTAATGGCACAAAAGGCAAAGTAGAAAAACATTATCTGTATTTACTTTGGGCGCTATCTTCTGAAGCCAAATTTTTAGAATTATCTAGGCAAGCAGACGTACAAAAGGTGATGGTAATAATCTGAAAAGTATGCAGTTCTTATTAAAACCTGACTTTGAAAGATTTTGTTATAAGAAATTTTCCTGTATGGGAAGTTCACATAGTAAATTGGTGGTAATTTTGAAAATATTGTTAAAGTTAATATTAGCTAATGCATGGTGTGTTTGGATACAACTGCATTGTTTACATAAGTATTTTTACAAGCTACTTTGAGTGGTGATCTTCATTTGCAACAGGTTTGGGTTCAGTAAGAACCAACGTTAGGAGCTGGAAGTTCTATTTTTGCATCTGCTCAAAAGGAGACCTCATTTAATTCTTGGCCACAGCTCAGAAAAATCTGATGCTGATATCAGAGAGTGACCATTGAAGGTAGGTTACTGTGAATGAATCTGCCATAATGGAAAGACATACTTGTTTTACAAGAAGCAACTCACTACATTTATCTTGGGCAGGAAGAAATATGAAAGTTTATGGCAAGCCCTATGGCCCAAGGAGAAAGAATCACTGAAGAAGGTATTTTCTGGAAATTGCCTGAAAACGTTTGACAGCTGTTCACCCTTTACATTAACAAGGAGACAATAAGCATGCTTCCCATCAGTACATCTGAACCAAAAATAGTTGATTTCCAGAGTAGCAGATCTGCCTCTGATAGTGTCAGTATTTTGTTTGTTAAAATCTCTTGGTGGTTCCAGAACTGTCTGGCTGCTAACAGGCATCTATAGATTGCATTTGATATCTCTGCTGTGGTTGGTAGAGATAACTTTGAAGCTTTCCTTTGCTCCAACAAGTTGATAGAAGGTGGAAGAAGGCTTCCCAGTTTGATCACAATAGCAGACCACTGTGAGAGCACACCAGCCACATTTACAGGAAAGTCACACACATTGACCGTGATCCAGCTATGAGCCGGCACTGGGGCCCCAGCAACCGCAGCGCCAGCTCCACTCCCTGATGAAAAGGGGAGGTGAAACACTGGTGCACAGCAACAGCAGCAGCAGACGGGGTGGGGTGGGATTGCCTGGAGTTCCTGTAGCTGCTGCACCCCCCCCGTGTGGGAACCCCAGCTAGGTCCACGTGTGGTGTGCTTCTGATGAGCACCGCAGCACACGATGAGGTGGGGGAGGGGCAGAGCTTTGCCGAGGACTGGTCAGGACTCTCAAGCCCTGGGTGTGTGCTGTGTGGTTCAGGGGCTGGCTGGCCGGGTGTGCCGCGGCTCCAGGGACGCCAGGCGATCCCCACTTGTTTCCCTATGGTTGTGCCTGCCATAGTCCTGCTCCAAGCAGGAATAAGTGGGCGCAGGTGTGGCTGAACCGTTTGTTGCAAGGTGGCCGGTGGGCAGTCCCATGGTGGGGTATCCTGATGGGATACCCCATGTGGGCTGTGTGCCCTGCTGCAATGTTTGTGCTATTTTTGTGTTTTGGGTTCTTTTCACCCATTCACTGCTTTTTGTATTCCCTTCCCATTGTCACTTTTGTTGTTTCTTCCAAAAATGCTGAACAGAAACCTGAACGAATGGGTAAGTGTTCCCCAAATGGCAAATGAGCTGTTTTCATTTAACTGAATTACTGTTTCAGGTCTAATCCTGTTAACATGCCTGCAGGTGATCAAAGTCCACCTTTCATATGAGAGAGAGAGAGAGAGAGAGAAGTATTCAAGCTCAGGCATTTTTTTTTTCCTGGTAGCCTCCCAGGAAAAGCATTTCAGGAGACATACTAAAATTAATGATATGATATGCTAACTGTAAATAATGTGGATTTTCAAATGACAATAGGTTTTAATGGCTGTAAAGAAATGCAAAGAAGTTGCATCTCAGACAAAGTGGAATACTTAACCAGTACGAGGCTACAGAGAGGAACACAGAAAAAAAGAATAGTGAATACAGAGGAGAGCAACAAGGATGATCATGGTGTGGAAAACAGTCCTGTGAAGAAAGGCTGAAGGAGGTGGGTCTGTTTAGCTTGGAGTGAGAAATACCTATGTGGTGTATGGCGAGGGTGTGCATGAGAGAATGGTCTACAAATATTTGAAAAGCACCATGAAGAAGTTGGAGAACAATTGTTATCCCTGCCATGAAGGGCAGGACAAAAGGTGCAAGTTGAAGGAAGTCAGGTTTAGATTAAACCTCAGGGAAAAATTCCTGACTGCAGGGATAATCAGGCAGTGGAACAGGATACCTAGAGAAGTTGTGATTTATAGGGATGGGAATTTCAGTTTTGGATAAAACTGAAAGTACCTGAAAATGGCCATTTCTGATTAATATGAAATTTCGGTTCTTTTTCAGTTTTGGTACAGTCGGATCTTTTGCATTGATTTTTGTACTGGATTTTTAACATTGTGGTTTGTCCCCCATTGAAAAAACGCAGTGTTAAAAATCCATTACAAAAATCAGTGCAAAAGATCCGATAGTACTGAAATCGGAAAAGAACCGAAATTAATGAGAACCGAAACCGAAATATTGCCCAGAGTCCCATCCCTATCATTATTTCTTATTTCCAACTGTCATTCCACTGTTTCCAATGGCATTTTCATAAGTGGGAGATAGGAGTGGAGTGCTGTTGTGTTGGCTGTTGGATTTGGGTTGATTTCTTCATGAGAGGGAGTGTTAATGAGCTGAGAGGTGGGTTCATGAACTGAACATGAGTGTGGGTGTAGCTTCCAAGGGCCGCAAGGGTGTGACCTCTTTACACATGTGGAATATTGGGAGATACGCAGAAGTCCTGCTGCCTAGCCAGTCATCCCCCATTTTGTACAATGATTTTCTTTTCTGGTGTGTAATACTTGACACTTGTAAAGTCATACTTTACACTCTTGTTAGCTAACTTTTTAATTCATCAAGTTTGTTTTGAATCCTAATTTTATCCAGCAAAGTGTTTGCAATCTCTCCCAGAGTATTTGTCTTTAGCAAATCTTTTGTTAAATGTATTTAGGGATATTACATATTCTGCTCCCAACCTTCAAATCACCCATCCTGAAAACCTACTACTTCCATCAGGCTTTCTCTAGCTCTCCATTCCCATAGATGCATCACAGATGCCTCTTCTTCCCTATAACTATGTGCGAAATCAAATGAGATGATAGCCGGCTTGAGTCTGTTTGGTCCATGCAGCCCCCAATCGCATGTTTAGTGCGTCCAGCCTAATTATTATTATTATTATTATTATTATTATTATTATTAACAAACATTTATATAGCGCCAGCAGTGTACCTGGCACTTTACATAGTAATAAAATAGACACGGTCCCTGCCCCTAGGGCTTACAATCTGAGAGACAGGAGCTGGGGGAGAGACTTAGGAAGGGGAACAGAGGGAGAGACAAGGGGTCTAACATTCATGAAGATGCGAGGTCTCAAGTGCACGTACTTGGCTTGGTTACGATGAGAATGACAGCAGGCAGGTCCATGTTGCAAGGATAAGGGTAAACCGATCGTAGGTATAGGAATAGTGGCTCAGCAGGATAAAGAGTCAGACAGAGCAGAGCGAAAGAGGTGAGTTTTAAGGAGAGATTTGAAGGTATGAAGGGAGGGGGCAAGGCGGATGTGGACAGGGAGGGAGTTCCAGGCATGGGGGGCAGCAAGTGAGAAGGGACGAAGGCGCTTAGGGGAGCAGGGAAGGCGTGGAAGGGTGAGAGAAGGGACAGAGGAGGAGCGAAGTGCACGGGCTGGAGTATGGAGGGCGATAAGTGCAGAGAGGTAGGGGGGAGCAAGGTTGTGAAGAGCTTTATAGGTGAAGACTAGGAGCTTGTGCAGGATTCGTTCAGGAAGGGGAAGCCAGTGAAGCGAAGAGAGGAGGGGCTGCACATGGTCGAAGCGACTGGCGAGGTAGATGACCCTGGCAGCAGAGTTTTGGACAGAGATGAGGGGAGAAAGGTGAGACCGGGGAAGGCCAGTGAGAAGGAGGTTACAGTAATCGAGGCGAGAGATGACCAGAGCATGAACAAGAGTTTTGGCAGACGAGACAGAGAGAAAAGGGCGAATCTTAGCAATGTTATGGAGGGAGAAGCGACAGGATTTAGCAACAGAGTCAATGTAGGGTTTAAAAGAAAGGGCTGAGTCAAAGATGAAGCCTAGGCTACGGGCTTGGGGGACAGGCAGGATGGTGACTCCATCAATAGTTATTGACAGTGAGGAAGGAGAGGAAGGATGAGGGGGGAAGATAAGGAGTTCAGTTTTAGCCATGTTGAGTTTGAGTTGACGTTGAGACATCCAGGTAGAGATGTCAGAGAGACAGTTGATGAGACGAGCTTGAACAGAGGGAGAGAGAGAGGGAGTAGAGAGATAGAGTTGAGTGTCATCAGCATAGAGGTGGTATTGGAAGCCATGGGAGGCAATGAGTTTGCCTAAGGATGAGGTATAGATCGAGAAGAGGAGAGGGCCAAGAACAGAGCCTTGAGGAACACCAACTGAGAGGGGGAAGGAGGAGGAGGTGGAGTTGGAGAGAGACACATTAAAGGAGCGGTCAGAGAGGTAGGAGGAGAACCAGTTATGGACAGAGCCACAAAAGCCAAGGGAGTGAAGGGAATCCAGCAAGAGTGAGTGGTCAACAGTATCGAAGGCAGCAGAGAGATCAAGGAGGACAAGAATGGAATAGAGACGTTTAGATTTAGCCACCAGAAGATCGTTGGTGATCTTAGCGAGAGCAGTTTCAGTAGAATGAAGGGGGCGGAAGCCAGATTGGAGGGGGTCAAGGGAGGAGTTGGAGGATAGGAAGTCAAGGCAGCGGGAGTAGACAACACGTTCAAGCAGCTTGGAAGCAAAAGGAAGGAGTGAGACAGGACGATAGCTAGAAGGGTCAGAGGGGTCAAGAGTGGACTTTTTGAGAATAGGAGAGACTGTGGCATGTTTGAAGGCAGAAGGGAAAGAGCCAGTAGAGAGGGAGAGGTTGATGATGTGCAGGAAGGAAGGGGCGACAGTGGGAGTAATGGAGGTGAGGAGGCGGGAAGGAATGGGATCAAGGGGGCAAGTGGAAGGGTTGGAGGAGGAGAGCAGAGAGGAGATTTCCTTAAGGGAGGCAGGGGAGAAGGAGGACATGAGAGAAGGAGGGGGAGGAGGGAGAGGGGTGGGAGTGGGAAGAGAGGAGTGGGAAGCGATGTCGAGGCGGATCTTGTCTATCTTGGAGGTGAAGAAGGAGGCAAGATCCTGAGCAGAAAGGGAAGAAGGAGGGGGAGGACAGGGAGGCTTGAGGAGGGAGTCAAAGGTAGAGAACAGGCGGCGAGGGTCCCGAGAACAGGACTCAATGCGGGAGGCATAGTAGTGTTGTCTAGCAAGGGAGATAGCAGAAGTAAGGGTGGAGAGACAGAATTTGAAGTGAAGGAAGTCAGCGTGAGAATGGGATTTGCGCCAGAGTCGTTCAGCAGCACGAGTGCAAGAACGGAGGTGGCGGATACTAGGGGTGAGCCAAGGACGGGGGTTGTGGGAGAAGGCAGGGCGGTAAGAGAGAGGGGCATGGGAGTCAAGTGTGGAGGAGAGAGAGGCATTGAGAGCAGAGTCAGGGGAGGAGGAAGAGAAGACTGTAGGAAGAAGACTAGGAATAAATGGGCAGCCCCCTTCCTGTATTTCATGTGCTTTCGGCAGCTGTCATCAGTGGTGCTAATGATCCCTCACACGGTCTCCCTCCCTGCCATTCAGCTGAGAGACAGACGTGGAGGGAGGAAGACTGCGTCAAGTAGGCTGGCCAGATATGTAGATTTTAGAGGACACGTGAGAAATACAGGTTGCAGGGCTGCATTGGCTCCAATGCAGCCCTGCAACCTGTATTTCTCATAAGTGTCCTCTAAACATTTGTATTTATCATAAGTGTCCTCTAAAAATGTGTATATCTGGCTACCCTACCAGGGAGGGAGATTTCTAGTGCGCCTTTCTGGAGGAAGGCTGCAGAAAAGGGAAGCTGCGGGGGGAGGGAGATCTCTAGTGTATCTCCCTGATGAGAGGTGGCTGCAGAAGAGGGAGATTGCTACCTCTCCTACATCTCAGCTGTCCTGGCATACTAGGCGGGACTTTATGTGCTGGCAGACCTGGATGCCGGGGAGGCTGTGGGTGAATCTAATTGATGAGAAGCAGACACGTGGGCAACCTTTAGCCCTGATTGACCCACACAGTGGGCCCGTGATGTCCCTGGACTCTGCCATGAGTAGTGGCTCTGTGGTGACCACGTCGAGGGCATGTGATGGGTGCCTAATAGACAGGCATGCAAGAGCAGACCTCGTGAAGGCTAATGTGCATAAGAACATAAGTGCCATACTGGGTCAGACCAGTGGTCCATCATGTCCAGCATCCTGTTTCTGACAGTGGCCAATCTCTTTCTCTTGAGAGAAGTACCCAACAGGTCACAATCCATTCCCTATTCTTCCAACCCCCAACAGTAAGATGTTGCATTCCCCAAACCTAGTTGGCTAATAGCCATTAATGGACCTATCCTCCACAAGCTTATCCAGTCCCCTTTTAAAGCTAGCTACTCTACCGGCTGTGACCACTTTCTCTGGCAGTAAGTTCCACAAGTTAAGTTCCACAAGTGCGATGGGTGAAAAAATACTTTCTCTTATTTGTTTTAAATCTGCTGCCAGTTAATTTCATGGAGTGTCCCCTTGTTCTAGTACTCTTAGAGAGGGTAAATAACTGCTCCCTATTTATGTATTTCACACCACTCATGATTCTGTAAACTTCTATCATATTCCCTCTCAGTCGTCTCTTCTCCAAGCTGAAGAGCCCTTAACCTATCAAGCTTCTCCTTGTATGGGAGCCGTTCCATACCTTGATCGTTTTTGTTGCCCTTCTCTGAGCCTTTTGTAGTTCTACTTTGTCTTTTTTGAGATGGGGCAACCAGAGCTTCACACAATACTCCAGGTGTGGTTGTACTACAGATCTATATAGAGGCATTACAATATTTTCAGTTTTATTCTCTATCCCTTTCCGAATTATTCCTAACATTTTGTTTGCTTTTTTGACCACCACCGCACACTGAGCTGAGGATTTCAATGTTTTGTCCACAGTGACTCTAAGATCCCTTTTCTGACTGGTAACTTCTAATTTAGAACCCAGCATTGTATACATATAGCTTGGGTTATTTTTCCCTGTGGGCATCACTTTGCACTTTAATTTTCCACTTAGATGCCCAGTCACCCAGTATCACAAGAACCTCCTGCAATTCTTCGTAGTCTGCTTGGGTTTTAACTACCTTGAATAATTTTGTGTCATCTGCATATTTGATCACCTCACTCTTTACTCCCTTCTCCAGATCAATAATTAATATATTAAACAACTCTGGTCCCATTACAGATCCCTGGGGCACTCCACTAGTTACTTCTCTCCACTGTGATAACTGACCATTTATTCCTGCTCTTTGCTTCATATTTTTTAACCAGTTGCCATTCAATAGTAGGACACTGCCTCTTATCCTATGACTCGTTAACATCCTTAAGAGTCTCTCATGAGGGACCTTATCAAACGCCTTCTGAAAGTTCAGATACGCTATATTAATTATTTGTTTATTTGCAGCCGAAGCCAAACAAAACATACAGCATAAAAACATAGAGCAGTAAACAGTCTATTATCTTGAATTAAATGAAATAAACAGGTTACCCAGGAACCACAACACTATATACACCAAGATACCTCAGCCGAACAACAGAAAGTGCTCAAGGAGCAAATTTGCTCCCATACATACCAATCCGGACAAATAGTAAAGCAACAGATAATAATTTCAAGACAAATGAGGTAATAATGATAATAATAGTAGAATAATGATAGCATTCCTAAAAAGAAGATACCACAGACTAACCCTCACTCGATGGGTTGCTTGAAATTAACAAACAAGCTCCGCAAGTTAAATGCTTGCATCAAAAAGCGAGCCACAGCACTTGTGATGGAGAGGTCCACATCAGCCAAGGCCAGTAGCTGAAGGCTCCACTCATTTCTACCCGGAAATCTCCGGAGAAAGGGGGAGAGAAGCTCAGTACGGATTGAGTCATATAAATGGCAGCTACATAAAATATGGTGGACTGTCTCCACGCTTTCCCCATCAAAGGGGCACAAACGATCTGCAAAAGGAATAGCTCTCAGACGTCCCTCAAGTAGGGCAGAGGGTAGGGCATTAAGCCTTGCGCACATGAATAGGTACTTCCCCCTAAATGGGATGTCAGCGAGTAAATATGCCGCCATATCCAGAGGAAATTTCAAAAGGGGGAGGTAACCCACCATATGGGCCGAGGCTCTAATTTGTGCTCTCTCCTCCTGCTGAGTCTGGTCCTGCAACCTTCTTAATATGGTATGCTGGATATCTCCCAGGTCTTTACCTGCAAAAAAGGCAGGGGAAAAGCCTAATTTATGCAGAGCCTGCTCTACCGTACGTTGCCACTGGCTCCTATACGTATCCTCCCTCCAAAACTTGATCAGCCCCCTACCCTGAGCAGTGTGGAGCTTGGCCCAGAACTTTAAGACCAAGGCCCAGGCATCCATTGACCAAGGGCATTGGCCTAGCTCTGCCCTAATTGCTGCAAAGGGGGTACCCCTAGGGACCCTCAAAAGCCTTTGCAAAAAACCCATCTGAAAGCTATTCAGTTTACCAGCCCAATGCGGTGCAAGCGGCATCCAAACCTCGGCCCCATATAAAACCTGGGCACGAATCCTGGTATTAAGGACCTTGACTGCAGGGACTATCGCACACTTCCCTGAATGGAAAAAAAGCCTGGCGATACGCTATATTGACCGGCTTACCCTTATCCACATGCTTTATTTACACCCTCAAAGAACTCCAATAGGTTAATGAGGCATGACTTCCCTTTCCTAAATCCATGTTGACTCTTCCCCGTTAAGCCATGTTTATCAATATGCCTCATAATTCTGTTCATAACAACCGTTTCCACCAGTTTGCCCAGCACCGATGTCAGGATCACCGGTCTGTAGTTTCCACTATCACCTCTGGAGCCCTTTTTAAATACTGGTGTTATGTTTGCTACACTCCAATCCTCTGATACAGTGGCAGATTTAAGCAATATGTTACGAATTACCAATAATAGGTGTGTAACTTCATATTTAAGTCCCTTCAGAACTCTAGGATGAATACCATCTGGTCCTGGGGATTTGTTACCATTCAGTTTGTCAATTTGATCCAGAACCTCTTCCAGAGTCATTTTTATTTGGAACAATTCTTCCCCTACAAAGACTTGGTATGTTGTGCGCTACCGTCTTGTTTGATTCCACCCTAAGCTAAGCACGTCCACCTGTGTCGTCTTTACTTATGTACCTTTGTCTCTCCTTATGTTTCTCTCTCTATCGCCCCTCTTGTCATTTTTAGATTGTAAGCCCCTTGGGGTAAGGACCTGTCTATAACTACCAATTGTACAGTGCCAGGTACATTGCTGGGGTTATATAAATTATATAAATTGCTGGGGTTGTATACATTAATAAATAGATTAATTAATAACATCTATGGTGATAGCCCTTTGGCAAAGAATTGATCCCTTTCAAGATATTTGGCTTCTTAAGTTTTAGAATGGACCTTTTATGTAGTGCTGTGTTAGTACTGAATCTCCTCAACAGCTGAAGATATTGATCACCCTAAATGAAATTAGAGCCCAGTCTCTTGCTTACCTTGGGCTGACATGTATGGAACAAGTTGAGCAGGTGTGTTTCACTGTGACTTATCTTTACCAGCTCAAATTACTTTCCAGTTGTGCCTTGAGGTTTTAACCCGTAACTCCTTAACCCCTTTGACCCAAAGTGCTGGGCAGGGTTTTAGATGCAGAACTCCCTTTGTGAAGCAGACTTTTGCAACATGACTTTCATTTGCAAGTTCATAGAAAATAGAGTTGAGAGATGAACGGGACTGTGTTTTTCCATGACAGGTATGAAAGTTTCAGATAACGTCACAGCAGTGCTTCCTTTAGCATTTCTGCTGCTGTTGAACCAGTACTTGCTTAACGTTTCTGTATCAAGATTAGAGATGTAAAATTTCCAAACCATTTAAGACATGGGGTGGGGGATGGGGGAGAAACGGTTTCTTTTGAGGGGGAAACATTTTTTTGGAGAAAACTGAAACTAAACTTAATTTACTGCTTTAAGAATGAGAAATGTATGGTACATTTATAAAATAAGTATAATTTATTTAGACATGAAACTACACGCTAAGATACAAAAGTGTATTTTCAAATCGTAAGGACCAACAGTAATTTTTAATATATAATATGCACTGTGGATTACATAGGTGTGTGTATGTGATTATATATCAATATATACAGACGGTGTGTGTGTATGCTCTCTCTTTCTCTCTCTCTCTCTCTCGTAGGTAAAAAAAAATGTTCACATTGAGAGTTAAGGCTCTTATAAATTCAGACAGGTTCCAAAAAGCATGGACATTGTAAGTTAAGGCTCCTGCCTTAACTTGTGTGCCATGTAAGTAGTAAAGACGTTCAGTCTTGCATTTTGTGCTCGTTTACAACTTAGGTTCAATGCACCCACACTTTGCCTTGGTTTTTCTGTCCCAGTCCTCTTCCTCTGTAGGTTGGGGAACAACACTGAAGTTGGGGACAGTAAGCTCCTCCCTGCCCCCAAATTACGTACTTGATATCCATCTTCGCTGTGGCCACAATTTCGCTTTCTTTAATAGCTCATTTCTCAGGCAGTAGCTCAAGTGCATCTGCACAGGTGATTAAGGGCAGGTGAATATTTGTACTAGTATGTCATGCATTTGTTGGAGTACTATATTGTGGGCATGGGAGAACTGATGGTAATACTGCTGCTTACATGTATCCATGTAAACGGACATGCATCCACCTCCACCCACTGCTGCTAAACACCCATCCCCCCACCCACCTCCGTCCATGTAAAAAGGGCCCTGTATGTAAAGTGTGAGTAGCCCCTATTGTCCACATTCTCTCCATTCTTCCCAAACCAAATGAAAGCATATAGGAAAAGCAGAGAGGAAACAAGCTGCCCTCTGCTCTCCCAGCTTCAGGGCTGTCCCCAACCTGCATAGGAAGATGATTGAGGCTGAAAGACGAAGGCAAAGGATGGGTGCATGGAGCTTTAATTGCAAGTATGCACAATATGTGAGACTGTGCAACATCTTTACTGTTTACATTGTGCACAAGTTAAGACAGGAGCCTTCACTTAACAATTTCCATACTTTTTGGAGCATGGCTGAATTTGTAAGAGCTATAACTTGTCTCTTAAACTGAGGGTTTAAGCCCTTGATGGCCAGGGCCCTAGCTATCTGATGGATCGCCTCATTTCCCGGGCTCCGGGGCAGCTCCTGTGGTCATCGGGAGGCACCCTCCTGGAGGTTCCTCAATATTGCCATGTGGGGACCTACAGGTGGGCGCTCTCGGTGACCTCACCGGCGCTCTGGAACTCACTCCCGGTGGGTGTTTGCCTCAGCCCAACTCTCCTTGTTTTTCGACGCCAATGTAAGACGTCGCTGTTCTCCAGGCGTTGGTGGAGGGGATGGTTGGGGTTTTTTAATATATTTTTGCACATGCTGCCTGCTTTTATTGCATAGATTTGTATTTCTGCTTAATTGATATATTTTATTGTTGTTTTACTGTATTTATTGATTGTTGACGGTTGTGAGCTGGAGGCAGGATAAGGCAGGGAACAAATGTATTAATAAATAAACAAAGGTTTTTTGATCTAAGAATGTCCCTGTTTTTTTAAAGGGTTAGGGAGTGACTGAAAGGAACTAAATCCCCCCCCTCCCCCCCCGCTGCTGCAGTGCCAACTTGAGTTTGATTGCCAGTCAGCCAGGGAGTTCCCCTTTCAGCCCAGATTTCATCAGTGGGCTTTTTTTGGTCCCACCGGGCAGCAACCTCATCAATTTCGCCAGCAGGGAAGAGGGTCTGCGCTGGGGGGTGTGAGGTGGGGGGGCGGAGGGTATTGCTTTACAGATCCCTCCTCACTGGAGCATTTCTCTTGCAGCTACGAACTTTGTCCATTACATGCCTAAAGAAATTCTATCCAACTCGCTTGAAATTCCTCAGTGCACACAACAGTCTTTCTCTTTGCTGTATCCCTTCACCTGGATGCGGAAAAAGGGAAGAAGCCACAGAGAGGAAGTAGAAAGATGGTGAGGGGGATAGGTCCTTGCTTCCGTCATAACACCTAGCTCCCTGTCAGTTCAGCTGCTATCCATCATTCCACCCAGCCCTTTGTCGCTCCAGCCACTTCTGGTGTCTCCATACTCATCATTCCATCCAGCCCCCTATTGTTCCAGCTGCTGCTCCAAGCATTCATGTACCTGCCATTCCACCCAGCTCCTTCTCATTTGAGGTGCTCTCAGTGGCCTCATACCTGCCATTCCACCTAACTCCCCATCATTCTAGCTTCTCCCAGTGTCCTTGAACATGTCATTCCATCCTGCTACTTATGGGTGCCACTCACGTATCATTCCACTGAGTCCACCATCATTTTGGCTCCTGGATACCTCCTTACACTCCCTGTCATTTCACCCGGTCCCCTACAATTTCAGACACTCTTGATGGCATAATACCTGTCATTTCACCTATCCCCCTGTCAATTCAGCTACTCCTGGAGACCCATCTACACATCATCCCATGCTTCCCCTCCTGGTGGTCTCCTACCCATCATTCCACTCAGCCCCTTGTAAATCCAGCTGCTTCAGGAGTTCTCGTACTCATTCCACTCAGCCCCCCATGATTCCAGCTGCTTCCGACGGCCTCTTATGTCATTCCACCCTGCTCTTTGTCATTTCAGCCACTCCTGATGGCATCCTACCCATTCTTTCACCCTGCCCCCATTACTTCAGCCACTTCTGATGTCCTCTTAGCTGTCATTCCACCCTGTGCCCTGTCATTTGAGTTGCTCCTGATGGCTTTGCACCTGTCATTCCACCACCCCTCTGTCATTTCAGCTACTCCTCCACTGCCCACCCCCCATTTAAGTTGCTCCGGGTGGCCTCCTGCCCATTATTCCATCCAGACCTTCACCATTCCAGCTGCTTCTGGTGCCCTTGTACCCGTAATTCCACTCAGCCCTCCGTCATTCCAGCCACTCCAAATGTCTTCATACCTATAATTCCACCCAGACCCCTGTCATTCCAGCCACTCCTGGTGGCCTCATCCGTGTCCATTTCAGCTACTCCTGGGGAGCTGCTACCCATCATTCCAATTGCGTCCAGTGAACTCTGTCCTGCCCATCATTCCACTCAATTGGTTGTCACTCCAGTTGTTTCCACTCCGCTGTCATCCTACCTGTTATTCCACCAAGCCATCCATGATTCTAGGCTCCCTGTGGTCTCATACTCGTCATTCCACTCAGACGCAATTCCAGATGCGCCAAATGGCCTCCAACCTGTCATTTCAACTAACGCCCCTCCCCTGTCTCTTTAGTTCATCAATAACTTAATCATTTATTTTATTTCTTCCACATTATTTTTCATTTATTTCTTTCATTTCTTCAACAAATTCATAACTTTTATTTCATCAATAACTTCACTTGAAATATGTATTCATTATTAGCATTTTGAAGCACTGAAGTACAGCAGTAATAATGTTACAATTTTAAACTTTACTCCAGAAATTCTTCCACTTGTTACTCTGATAGAAATTATTTGCCATAAATTTCTTTTCAGTTCTTCCCCCTACCCCCAAATTTTCAATTTTTTCTTTCAAAGTCTTGGGAGGGAGGGGGCAGGGGAGTCAGTTTTCTAAAAGTGTTTTTTGTTTTTTAATCCATACCACTCCCATATTTAAGGTAGGCAGAGGTAAAATGGCAAAAGGAAATTCTTTTTCGTTGTATTATTTATATAGCAATAGCAATGTACCTGGCACTGCACAATCCACAGTCAGAGATGGGTTCCTACCCCTAAGGGGCTTACAATCTGAGAGACAAGGGAGGGGGATACGAGGGAGAGGTAAACATCAGGAAAGACGAGTACATTCATGAGGTTGAGAAGTTGCAGGCTCAAGTGCTTCGCTTAATTACAGGGGAATTAGATTCTGAGTGAGTGGGAAAGGATGCAGTATCACTCATGACAAGCTAGGGAAGACCTGATGGAAGAGGTGTGTTTTCAGGAGGGATTTGAAAGTTGGGACAGAGGGAGCTCAGCAGATGTATCGTAGGGGTGGGAATACTGGTAAATCCGGAATCCGATAATGCCGGTACTGGGCGTACCGGCATTATCGGATTCAACCAGGTAAATCCGGTCCCGTTACAGGATTCCGGGTACCGGATTTTTTTACATTGCAGCCATTTAAATGAATGGCTGCAATGTAAGTCCCACCAAAAAAGTAAAAAAAAAAAAAACCTCCCCGAGTACAGGCTGCGCGGGTGGAAGGGGGGACACCTCCCACCCACCCTGCCCAGCCTGGATTTTTGTTTAAAAAAAGCTCACCCCCCAGCACCAGCAGCCGCGGCGTCCCCGCAGCCACTGGTAAGTATAGACCCGATCCCTGGGGGGGGTGTTTAACACCCCCCCAACCCCCCAGGGATCACCCCTACTAAAGTTGCCAGTGCTTTACCTTTGCGGAGCTCCGAGTGCGGCGGCGGCGGGCGGTCCGGCGGCCTCAGCGCCGGCTGTGGCTGCCGGCGTCAGAGACGCTCTAGGCCTTCCGGGGAACTTCGAGAGATGACTAGAGCATGGACTAGGGTTTTTGCAGTGGCAACATTAAGGCAGGGCTGAATTTTAGCAATATTGTACAGAGCAAAGCGACATGATTTAGCAACAGCCTAGATCTGAGACTTAAAGGAGAGGGAGGATTTGAAGATGAATTCCAGGCTATGGGCCTGAGGGACCAACTGGATGGTGATTCCCTCAATGGAAATTGAGAGGGAAGTAGGAGGGGAGTGTTTCGGGGGAAAGATGAGGAGTTCAGTCTTGGCCATATTAAGTTTGAGTTGGCGACAAGATATCCAGGCAGAGAGATGTCAGCAAGATAGTCAGCAATACGAGTCTGGATGGAGGGGGAGAGCGTGGGAGTGGAGAGAGAGTGTTGTGTGTCATCAGCATACAGGTGATACTGGAATCTGTGGGTTTCAATGAGTTTACCCAGAGAAGAATGTAAAGGTAGAAGAGAAGGGGGCCCAAGACAGAGCCTTGGGGAACTTCCACAGAGAGGGGAATCGATGTAGAGGAGGTATCAGCAAGAGAAAGAGGTATCAGCAAGGTGCAGTTCGAGAGATATGAAGAGAACCAGTCGAGAACAGTGCCCTGGAAAGCAAGGGAGCGTACCTTATCCAGGAGGAGGCCATGATTGACCGTGTCATAGGCAGCAGAAAGTTCGAGGAGGACAAGAACAGAATAGAGGCCCTTAGACTCAGCTAAGAGAAGGTCATCGGTTATTTTGTCAATGACGGTCTGTCGAATGGAGAGGACGGAAGCCCGATTGGAGGGGGTCAAGGGAGGAATTTGAAGAGAGAAAGTCCAGACAGAGCATGTAGGCAGCTTACTCCAGAAGCTTGGAAGTGAAGATTAGGAGTGAAATGGGGCGATAGCTAGAAGGGTCAGAGGGGTCAAGAGTAGCCTTCTTAAAGATAGGGGAGATGGTAGCATGTTTGAAGACCGAGGAAATGACCCAGTAGAGAGGGGGAGAGACATGATTTGCAGCAGAGCGAGGACAGCGGGAGTGGCAGTGTTACAGAGGAGAATCCAGGTTTCTGTAAGGGCAAGGAGATGGAGAGATTGGGAGAGGACGAGGTCATGAATGAAAGGAGTTTTATGGATGGAAGAGTGGCAGTTGCACAGGGCACAAGAGAAAGGCAGTTGAGATGGGGAGAAGACAAGGAATGGGGAGTAGGTTTGGGGAGAGAGGGTGGGGGGAGGATTGTGGGGGCAGGGATATGCAGAGGTAGAGGTGTAGGATGGTAGGGGGAAGGAATGCTACTCCAAGGGGAGAGTTTTAGAGTCAAGGAGGGGAAGAGACAAGAGGTATAAGGAAGCAGACCAGATAGTCGCTGCAGGAGGGCAGGAATGGTGGATGAGTGCTGACATGTTACAGTGCTGTGATGAGTGGAACGACGACTTTCACTGGAACAGGGGGTACACAACATGCCTCTCTCTGGCCTCAAAACGGCAATGAAATGGCCAGCACCATTTTGTCACTGCCCTCGGGGCATCGCCCAAGGACTGCTGCCCTCAGAGCAGAGACCCAGGAAAATGGAGCCTTCTTAATTACCGAAGGGGGAAGTAGAGGAGAGGCAGGTGCAACCAGGTGATCATTAGCAGCTGAATGTAGGTCCAATTATTATCCCCTTCCTTCCAACATGCATGGAACCCAGACAGACGGACATCCTTCCCTCAGGGCAGTGACCCAGGAAAATCTTCTCTTGAATATGTTGCCCTTAAAATATATTCTTCTCTTGAATGTGTTGTGCTTAAAATAAAAATCAAGTTAAATATAAAACATTTAAACCCAATTGCAAAGAATAAAAAAGTAGTAGTGGCTTGCTATGTTTCTCAAATAGAAAAAAAATTAATAAACTGAATGCCACCCGTCTGGTGCCCTGATTAAGTAGATTAGGAAACTGACTTCATGTCCTACTAACAAAATACGGAAATTTACTTTTAAATTATTTGAAGAACATAAGGCAGGGGTGGGGAACCTCAGGCCCAAGAGCCAAATGTGGCTCACAGCAAGTTTTTGTGTGGTCCCTTTCCACTTCATGGATCTGGCCCTTGGATCCATTTCTTACCTCCAATCACTGAAGAACTGAGCTCAAGGGAAGGGAGCAGAGAGGAGGTCACGCAAACAAGGATAGAGGACAGTTCCATGGCATCAAGCCATGATTTGGGCCCTCCTTTCCTTGAGTGCATCCCTTAAGCACCCCCGCCCCAACTTCTGTGAGGCCCTCAGAGCTTGTGCAAGCTTTCAAAGTGGCCCCCGGGAAGGAAAAGGTTCCCCACCACTGACATAAGGTAAGGTAAATTGTGTGGGTAAAGTAAATTTTAGGTATGGTAAGGCAAAGTTTTAACTGTTAAAACATTTTTATTCAGCTATTTTAAAAAACTGCATTTTTAAAAAAGAGGTGGGTCTATTTTTTCTCCTATTGCCTCCCTTTTTAATGCTCTGTCATTGGCATAAAAGTAGTCCCCAAGGTGGTTAGGTGCAGGAAGCTCACCTGACTGGTGACTTTTTAGTTTTCTTAGCTCTCTTACCTTGCTCTCTCTTCTTCAGCTGTTTTCAGGTGGTGGGAAGAGGGAATGTGGTTATGGTGTCTAGATGCTCCTGTGATCCTAGCTTCCTTAGTGGTCCCTTGGCCACTGTAGTTGAGGCTTGAAGGTTGTCCTATCTTGCAGTAGGAGTAGGGCATGTGCAGATGTCCCCAGGATGGATACTTAATGTTTGCACCTGACATCCCTAAGTTATTCTCCACTTTCCTTGGGCCTGTCTGGTGCTCAGGAATAGCATTTACCTTAAAACAACTTTGACATTCTGTTTGATTTCTTTTTAATGGCTGTTAATGGGACTTAAATGTTCTCAGCCATACTCTGCTTCATGAGACTTGGACTCCTGCTGGCAAGTAGGCTGCTGTATCTTTACAATGGCAGACCCCACTGGGAGAGAGAAAGTGCTATCCATTTAATAGAGATAGCAAAAACCAATTATGGTTATTTCTTAATTCCTGGAAAAATTCTCTTAATATCATTTTTTTATTTTTAGCTTTTAAAGTGGCTGTGCAAATTGTTTGTTTCCCTTAAAGTTAGATCAAACCAGCTCATTTCCTATTTAAAATATTAAGTTTTAGTTTTCCAGATCAGTCACAGTAGTAACTGCTGTATAAATGAAAAAAGAAATCATTAGTCTAAGTGTAGGGACCCTGCTCCTTGCATATTTTCCCTGCAACATACACACACTCCAGAGAATTCAGCTCTTTCAAAAATCTATAGTTTGCATGTAAAATCTACATACAACACATTTTTATTATTTAAAATTGCTATTTAAAGAGCACTTTCAGTGTTCACAGTGGTTTGCAATTATCTAGTTTACTCCCTCAACAACCCGCTGAGGTAGGACATAGTTCCCATTTCTCAGATGGAGAACTGAGGCTGCAAATCCAGGAGGCGACCATGGTCGACAATGGGCATTCTTACACACACCTTAAAGTTCCAGATTTTTCCATCTTCTGGGTTTACAAGTCCACAAGTAAGTTTCAGATGCATTTTTCACACACACACACTGCCCTGAGGCAGCCTAAAGTAGCCGCAGCTGTAGATGTGACAGGCTGCCATGGAAACCAAGTGACCACAGGTGCCTGGAGCAAAGCAGTTTACCAGGAGAACTTTTTACACACAAACGTTCTAGGTGAAATTCTATGCTGAAGTTCAAAGAGCTGGATGTTTAAGATCTGGGTGAGTGATTTAGACATGGAGAAAGTTCAGGATGTAACAGCAAGCATGCAGGAGAAACGTGTGTGTAAAAACACCCAGTGTCAAAGGCGGCAGAGAGCTCGAGGGATAAGAATGCAGTCGAGGCCCTTAGACTTGGCTAAGAAGATGATCATCGGCGATTTTAGCGAGGGCAGTCTGCTAAGTGGAGAGGGTGGAAGCCTGATTGAAGTGGGTTAAGGGAGGAATTTGAAGAGAGAAAATCAAGACAGCGTGTGCAGATAGCCCACTCCAGGAGCTCAGAAGTGAAGGGTAGGAGTGAAATGGGATGATAGTTGGAAGTGTTGGAGGGGTCAAGAGTTGCCTCCATAAGGATAGAGGAGACAGTGTGTGTTTGAAAGTCAATGGTAAAGACCCAGTAGAGAGGGAAAGGTTGATGATGTGCAGCAGAAAGGTCACATCGGTGGGGGCAATCGCTGCTAGGACTCGAGAGGGGATGGATCAAGAGGGCAGGTCACAGCAGTTGGATGAAGAGAGGAGGGAGTAACCTCATCAAGGGAAGCTATGGAGAAGGAGAAAAGAGAGGCAGGAGGGGGAATAGCAGGAAATGGGGGAGGGAGAAGGTTGAGAATGGAGCCTAATCCAATCTAAGAAACTATTGGAGAATATTCATGTCTAAACTTCTAGGAGTTGTCATATTGTATAGGACAGCATAACAAAGTATTTTCCTGCAATAACAAGGCGGAATTTATCAGTCGTCTTGTTGAAAAAAGAGAGAAAATCCTGTGCAGAGAGAGGGGAAGGGGTGGGGAGGCTTCAGAAGGGAAGCAGATATTGCGAAGAGATAGCAGGGTTTCCAGGAGTGAGATTTGATTTAGTGTGGGATAATAGCTGTCTTTAGCCAGGGAAAGTGCATCGCTAAATGCAGAAAGAGCAAACTCAAAGTGGACGAAGTCAGCAAATTCATGAGACTTCCGCCAGAGGCGCTTAGTGGCTTGAGAGTAGGATCAGAAGTGGCAGATGGTAGGGGAGAGCCAAGGATGGAGGTTTATGTGATGGATTATTATTATTATTATTTATTTTATTTATTAGCATTTATATAGCGCAATCAATGTACCTGGCGCTTACAAAGAACAAGATAGACATGGTCCCTGCTCGAGAGCTTACAATCTAAAGACAGGGGGAGGGGAAAACAGAGGGAGAGACAAGGAATGCGACATTCATGAGGATGCGAAAGCTCAGGTACACGTTCTTGGCTTGCTTACAGTAAATTGGGAGTTTGCAGATTACAGGTGGGTGATAATCCTGAGTGGGGATGCTTAGCAGGAGTTTGGAAGGGTGGAGGGGAATAGGTGGGTTTTGAGGAGGGACTTGAAGGCGTGGCGGGTGGGGGCCAGGTGGACGAGGGCAGGGAGGGAGTTCCAGGTGTGCGGGGCAGTGAGGGAGAAGGGACGAAGGCGGTTGGGGGAGCAGGGGAGGCATGGGAGGGTGAGGTAGGGGATGGAGGAGGAGCGGAATGCTCAAGCAGGGGTACAGCGGGAGATCAGGGCAGAGTGGTAGGGGGGAGTGAAGTTGTGAAGGGCTTTGTAGGTGAAGACGAGGAGCATATGCAAAATATGCTTGGAGAGAGGAGAGGCTGCACGTGGTCAAAGTGATGGTCTAGGTGGATGATCCTGGCAGCAGAGTTTTGAACGGAGATAAGGGGAAAAAGGTGGGAGCGGGGAAGGTCAGCGAGGAGGAGGTTACAATAGTAGAGGCGTGAGATGACTAGGGCATGGATGAGAGTTTTGGCAGAGGAGACAGACAGAAAAGGGTGGATCTTGGCAATGTTGTGGAGGGAGAAGAGGCAGGATTTTGCAACGGAGTCAATGTAGGGTTTGAAGGTAAGGTGCGAGTCAACGATGAAGCCCAGGCTGCGAGCTTCGGAGACAGGGAGGATGAGGACCCCGTCAATGCCAATTGACAGGGAAGAGGGAGAGGAAGGATTGGGAGGGAAGATAAGGAGTTCAGTTTTCACCATGCTCAGTTTGAGTTGGCGTTTGGACATTCAGGCGGAGATATTGGAGAGAGACTTGGTGAGGTGAGCTTGAACAGAGGGGGAGAGGGAAGGAGTGGAGAGACAGAGTTGAGTGTCGTCAGCATAAAGGTGGTATTGGAAACCGTGGGAGGCAATGAGTTTGCCTAGAGATTGGGTGTAGATAGAGAAGAGAAGTGGGCCAAGGATGGAGCCTTGAGGAACCCCGACCGAGAGGGGTAGGGGGGAGGAGTTAGGAAGAAGTACATTGAAGGAGCGATCAGAAAGGTAGGAGGAGAACCAGTCAAGGACAGAGTCCCAGAATCCCAGGGAGTGAAGCAATTCAAGCAGGAGCGGGTGGTCAGCAGTGTCAAAGGCAGCAGAGAGATCAAGGACGACAAGAATAGAGTAAAGGCGGTTGGATTTAGCCACAACAAGATCGTTGGTGATCTTAGCAAGAGCGGTTTCAGTGGAGTGAAGGGGGCGGAAGCCAGATTGGAGGGAGTCAAGGGGAGGAGTTGGCAGAGAGGAGGTCGAGGCAACTGGAGTGGAGAACCCATTTGAGGAGCTTGGAAGGTAAAGGGAGGAGCGAGACAGGACGGTAATTAGAGTGTTCAGAGTAGGGGTGGGACTACCGGATCATCCGGTATCCGATACTGCCGGTATTTTGGTGTACCGGCAGTATCGGATTATTCCGGTGGTATTGGGTTCGGTACCGGATTCCCCGTGCCGGATTTTTTTACATTGCGGCCATTCAAATGAATGGCCGCAATGTAAAAAAAAACCCACAAAAAATCCCAAACACTTTCCCTCCCTGAGTTGAGGCTGCGCGGGTGGAAGGGGGGACCCCCCCACCACCACCCTGCCAAGCCTGGATTTTTTTAATATAAAATTTCCCCGAAGTCCCCTAGTGCGGACTCCGGGCCCCCGCCGGCGACCCAGAGCCAGCACCAGCAGCAGGTAAGTACTGGTACTGTGGTTTAACACCCCCCACCCCAGGGATCACCCTACCTCCCCACCCAGGGATCGCTTACCTTGAGCTCTGGGTGGCGGTGGTGGCAGTCCGGTGGCTTCAGCGCTGGCTGTGGCTGCCGGCTTCAGCACGCTACTAGGCCTTCCGGGGAACTTCCGGAAGTTCCCCGGAAGGCCTAGTGGCGTGCTGAAGCCGGCAGCCACAGCCAGCGCTGAAGCCACCGGACTGCCACCACCGCCACCCAGAGCTCAAGGTAAGCGATCCCTGGGTGGGGAGGTAGGGTGATCCCTGGGGTGGGGGGTGTTAAACCACAGTACCAGTACTTACCTGCTGCTGGTGCTGGCTCTGGGTCGCCGGCGGGGGCCCGGAGTCCGCACTAGGGGACTTCGGGGAAATTTTATATTAAAAAAATCCAGGCTTGGCAGGGTGGTGGTGGGGGGGTCCCCCCTTCCACCCGCGCAGCCTCAACTCAGGGAGGGAAAGTGTTTGGGATTTTTTGTGGGTTTTTTTTTACATTGCGGCCATTCATTTGAATGGCCGCAATGTAAAAAAATCCGGCACGGGGAATCCGGTACCGAACCCAATACCACCGGAATAATCCGATACTGCCGGTACACCAAAATACCGGCAGTATCGGATACCGGATGATCCGGTAGTCCCACCCCTACTCTGAACACTCTAATTACCGTCCTGTCTCGCTCCTCCCTTTACCTTCCAAGCTCCTCAAATGGGTTCTCCACTCCAGTTGCCTCGACCTCCTCTCTGCCAACTCCTCCCCTTGACTCCCTCCAATCTGGCTTCCGCCCCCTTCACTCCACTGAAACCGCTCTTGCTAAGATCACCAACGATCTTGTTGTGGCTAAATCCAACCGCCTTTACTCTATTCTTGTCGTCCTTGATCTCTCTGCTGCCTTTGACACTGCTGACCACCCGCTCCTGCTTGAATTGCTTCACTCCCTGGGATTCTGGGACTCTGTCCTTGACTGGTTCTCCTCCTACCTTTCTGATCGCTCCTTCAATGTACTTCTTCCTAACTCCTCCCCCCTACCCCTCTCGGTCGGGGTTCCTCAAGGCTCCATCCTTGGCCCACTTCTCTTCTCTATCTACACCCAATCTCTAGGCAAACTCATTGCCTCCCACGGTTTCCAATACCACCTTTATGCTGACGACACTCAACTCTGTCTCTCCACTCCTTCCCTCTCCCCCTCTGTTCAAGCTCACCTCACCAAGTCTCTCTCCAATATCTCCGCCTGAATGTCCAAACGCCAACTCAAACTGAGCATGGTGAAAACTGAACTCCTTATCTTCCCTCCCAATCCTTCCTCTCCCTCTTCCCTGTCAATTGGCATTGACGGGGTCCTCATCCTCCCTGTCTCCGAAGCTCGCAGCCTGGGCTTCATCGTTGACTCGCACCTTACCTTCAAACCCTACATTGACTCCGTTGCAAAATCCTGCCACTTCTCCCTCCACAACATTGCCAAGATCCACCCTTTTCTGTCTGTCTCCTCTGCCAAAACTCTCATCCATGCCCTAGTCATCTCACGCCTCTACTATTGTAACCTCCTCCTCGCTGNACATTCAGGCGGAGATATTGGAGAGAGACTTGGTGAGGTGAGCTTGAACAGAGGGGGAGAGGGAAGGAGTGGAGAGACAGAGTTGAGTGTCGTCAGCATAAAGGTGGTATTGGAAACCGTGGGAGGCAATGAGTTTGCCT
Organism: Sphenodon punctatus; assembly: GCA_003113815.1. Lineage (NCBI taxonomy): Eukaryota > Metazoa > Chordata > Lepidosauria > Sphenodontia > Sphenodontidae > Sphenodon > Sphenodon punctatus. The sequence continues at coordinate 2,313,388 of QEPC01001643.1, read as the reverse complement.
AGAGATTGGGTGTAGATAGAGAAGAGAAGTGGGCCAAGGATGGAGCCTTGAGGAACCCCGACCGAGAGGGGTAGGGGGGAGGAGTTAGGAAGAAGTACATTGAAGGAGCGATCAGAAAGGTAGGAGGAGAACCAGTCAAGGACAGAGTCCCAGAATCCCAGGGAGTGAAGCAATTCAAGCAGGAGCGGGTGGTCAGCAGTGTCAAAGGCAGCAGAGAGATCAAGGACGACAAGAATAGAGTAAAGGCGGTTGGATTTAGCCACAACAAGATCGTTGGTGATCTTAGCAAGAGCGGTTTCAGTGGAGTGAAGGGGGCGGAAGCCAGATTGGAGGGAGTCAAGGGGAGGAGTTGGCAGAGAGGAGGTCGAGGCAACTGGAGTGGAGAACCCATTTGAGGAGCTTGGAAGGTAAAGGGAGGAGCGAGACAGGACGGTAATTAGAGTGTTCAGAGTAGGGGTGGGACTACCGGATCATCCGGTATCCGATACTGCCGGTATTTTGGTGTACCGGCAGTATCGGATTATTCCGGTGGTATTGGGTTCGGTACCGGATTCCCCGTGCCGGATTTTTTTACATTGCGGCCATTCAAATGAATGGCCGCAATGTAAAAAAAAACCCACAAAAAATCCCAAACACTTTCCCTCCCTGAGTTGAGGCTGCGCGGGTGGAAGGGGGGACCCCCCCACCACCACCCTGCCAAGCCTGGATTTTTTTAATATAAAATTTCCCCGAAGTCCCCTAGTGCGGACTCCGGGCCCCCGCCGGCGACCCAGAGCCAGCACCAGCAGCAGGTAAGTACTGGTACTGTGGTTTAACACCCCCCACCCCAGGGATCACCCTACCTCCCCACCCAGGGATCGCTTACCTTGAGCTCTGGGTGGCGGTGGTGGCAGTCCGGTGGCTTCAGCGCTGGCTGTGGCTGCCGGCTTCAGCACGCTACTAGGCCTTCCGGGGAACTTCCGGAAGTTCCCCGGAAGGCCTAGTGGCGTGCTGAAGCCGACAGCCACAGCCAGTGCTGAAGTCGCCGGGCCGCCGCCCGGAGCTCAAGGTAGGCATTAGGCAATCCCTGGGTGGGGAGGTAGGGTGATCCCTGGGGTGGTGTGTGTGTTAAACCACACCCCACCCCAGGGATCAGTACAGTACCGGTATTTACCTGCTACTGGTACTGGCTCTGTGTCACCGGCGGCAGCCCGGAGCCCGCACTAGGGGACTTAGGGGAAAATGTTTTTAAATCCAGGCTGGGCAGGGTGGGTGGGGGGTGTCCCCCCTTCCACCCGCACAGTCTGGGAGGGGGAGGGGGGAGGTTTTGTTTTTTTCCATTGATTTCAATGGGGACAGTTCCCCATTGAAATCAGTGTAAAAGATCTGGTACTGGTAAACCGGTATTAATCCGGTAAGCCGGTTTTTTTAAATCCGGGAACTGGTAAAACCGGTACCCGGTATTTGCCCTGATGTCCCACCCCTAGTTCAGAGGGATCCAGAGTAGATTTTTTGAGGATGGGGGAGACAGTGGCATGTTTAAAGGCAGAAGGGATTGAGGCGGTAGAGAAGGAGAGGTTGATGATGTGCGGGAGGGGTGATGGTGGAATCAATGGAGGCAGGAAGGAATGGGGTCCAGGGGGCAAGTGGAGGGGTTGGAGGAGAACAGGGAGGCGATTTCCTCAAGGGAGGCGGGAGGGAAGGAGGACAGGAGAGAGGTGGGGGGAGTAGCAGGGGGAGAGGACTTGGAAGCGATTTCCAGGCGGATCTTGTCAATTTTACAGGTGAAAAAGAGAGCAAGATCCTGAGCGGAGAGAGAAAAGGGAGGAGGAGGAGGACATGGAGATTTGAGAAGGGAGTCAAAGGTATAAAAAAGGTGGTGAGCATCCCAGAAGCAGAACTCAATGTGGGAGGCATAGTACTGCTGTCTAGCGAGGGAGATAGCAGATTTGAGCTATGAGAGGCAGAATTTGAAGTGGAGGAAGTCAGCATGGTAGTGGGGTTTGCGCCAGAGGCGTTCCACAGCCCGGCTGCAGGAACGGAGATGGTGAATGGTGGGGATGAGCCAAGGGCGAGGGTTACGGGAGCGAGCGGGGCGGGAGGAGAGGGGAGCAAGGGCGTCGAGGGTGGAGGCGAGAGAGGAGTTGAAGGCGGAGATGGCAGAATCATGGGAGGAGGAGGGAGGACTGAGGAGAGAGGGAGGAGGCAAAGTCTGGAGGCACAATGGCCTGCAGATCACGGAAGGAACGGGGAGATGGGGGAGAGGAGGGGGAGCAGTGGGAAAGGTTGAAGGAGGCAAGGAAATGGTCAGAGATGGGATGGTGTTCGAAGGAGAGATTGGAAACAGAACAGTTCCTAGAGAACACGAGATGAAGAGAGTGACCATCAGTGTGGGTGGGGGAGCTAGTCCAGAGGTGGACATTAAAGGAGGAGGCTAAGGAGAGGAAATGAGCGATGTAAGGTTGTGAGGGTGCATCAACATGGATATTGAAGTCACCAAGGATTAGTGTGGGAATTTCATCAGACAGGAGAAAGGAGGAGAGGGAGCCGAGGTGTGGGGGGGGGGGTAGATGACCGCAGCACGGAGATGGAGAGGGGAATAGAGGCGTACGGAGTGAGCGTCAAGGGAGGGGAAGGAGAGAGATGGGAGAGGGGTTGAAAGTGGAGGAAGTGGCCCACGCCGCCACCCCGGCCTTTGGAGCGGGGCTGGTGGGAGAAGGAGAGGCCTCCATAGGAGAGGGTGGCAGGGGTGACAGAGTCAGTGGGGGAGATCCAGGCTTCAGTGAGGGCGAGAAGGTGAAGGGAGTGAGAGAAGAAAAGATTATGAATATAGGGGGCTTTATTAGCAGAGGAGCGACAGTTCCAGAGGGAACAGGAGAACGGGAGTTGATCGGGGGGAGACAGGGAATGGGGATAAGATTTGGGGAAGCGAGGCGATGGGATCGGCGGGAGATGGGCATTGGGGCAGAGGGGGAGGGGTACGAAGAGGTGGGGAGAGGAGAAAGGAGGTGTGGGGATGGTGGAGTGAGATGATAGGCATAGTGGTAGGCAGGGGGAGAGGGGAAAGAATTCGGGGGAGAAGCAGGTGAGAGGGTATGATGAGGGAGGGGGTGAGAGAGAATGACAGGCATTTTGGTGGGTCCACAGATACAGGATGGTACCAGACGCAAAGGAACTTCCCTGAAGGATGCCTCAGTCTTCCAGAGTTGTTGCAGTAACGCTTGCTCCCTGCGTGTCCTCTGGCCACGGCACCACAGCTTAGTGGTAGCGTGCCCTCTCCGCTGGCAGCAGTATCTTGAAATGGATAGGGGATGGGACACTGCCACTGCGGGCCCTGTAAACGAGCCCACTGACGCCCTAAGGGCCCCTGCCCCTGGATAAGTAGTAGCTGGAGGAGGAGAAGAGGATGGGAACCTAGCAGCTCTGGCCAGCCACTCCTAGTGCATCACGCCCATCCCCCAGCTCTTCCCAGTTTCAAACACTCCACCCCTAAGGACGGCATGAGAGGGGAGCAAGGGAATCAAGGGTGGAGGAAAGGGATAAGTTAAAGGTGGAGACAGCAGTGTCTGGGCAGCTGGTAGAGAAGACAAATGAGAGAAGGCAAGGAGCGGGAGGAAGCAAAGTCAAGAGGGTTGATGGATTGAAGGTCACAGAAAGAGTGAGAGGTTGATTATCTTGAAGCTTTTCAAGAAGGTTAAGGTCAATTTTTAAAAATTGAGTTTTTACATAATGTGAGACCCTCTGTATTTAAAACAAGATAAATTTTCCATGCCTTCTGTACTTGCTATGACTTTCTAATTTTCATAATTAGGTATGAAGCAAACTTCTTCAAATAAGCTAGACTTGCCTTTGTTAATGTTTCTTTATGTCTAGCATTTAAAAATTAGTCATTTTTCAATTTATCCATGTTGTAAATCAGCTAGGAAAAATTCAACTCAAAAACTTTCTTAAGAGTCTGAAATCCATCAATTTACTTTGGAGTAAGTGGAGTCAAGATTTTGATTGGAATCGAAATTCTGGTGAAATTTTTCAAATGCCAGCACTGGAATTTCAACTATCTATAGCTCTGCTCTGCACACTTGGGGAAAAAAAAATCATTTGTATTGCAAACCTCAGACTAAAGAGCATTCTGGCTACTGTAAGTTAACTACTTGAAAATAGTGAATGGCAGTTCCTCTTGTAGTGTAGTGCTATTGAAAGGATAAAGATTTCAGCAGTCAGCTTCCCAGAGCTTATTAAAACACAGGACATTAAAAGGAAATGTATTCAAACTCTTCCTTAAAACTTATTTCTCTTGGATAGGCTTCTATCACTAAACTATATGATTGTGCATCAATTACCCTTGCATCTGACCCATAAAAAAGAAACTTAAAAGAAAGATGCAAAATAGCAGCAAAATATACAATCTGCTTTCCTAGTAAATAAATATGTTCCCTCTCCATCAGTATTTTATTTGAAAGGTTTAATTTTTGCCTCTTGCTTCCACAATCATAGTCTATTGTTCTTAGTAACTGGTTGAAAGGTCTTCAGTTTAATAACTAAATGTCTGTAAAATGCTGTACGTTCCCATACTGCTATAAACATTGTGTTCTAAAAACTACCCCAAAAATATATATCTGTTGGTGTTTATTTTTAAATGGAGCTTAAGAACCACCAGGAAAGTACTTTGTTATGCTGTCCTAGACACTATGACAGCTTCTAGAAGTTTAGACATGAATATTTTCCAGTAGTTGCTTAGATTAGATTAGGCCCCATTCCTACAAACGTTTTGTGATCATGGATGATGAGCTCATTGAGCTTGGCAAGACCAGAGGTCATTTCTTGTTTGTTTGCAGGAAAGAAAGCCATGGTGACATGGCTTTTTGGCCAAGCTTATAAGTAATTTAAAAATCCGTATTTAAATCAACTTTAAAAATGCCATTTTGGAAAAGGGCATCTGGTCGACGCATGCGTAAAGTAGCCACTGTGCGTGGGCAGACTGACTTCCCTTTTCCAAAATGACAGCGATGCCATTACAAGAGAGCACGCATGCGCAGAATGATCTGTTGGCACATGTGCAGTAATTTTTTCTACATTAAGAAATAAATAAATAAATAAAAAATTAAACATTACTGTGCATGTGCATAATGGCCAATGGATCATTCTGTGTATGTGCATCCTTTTCCAAAATGGTACAAGCAGTGTTGCCACCATATTGGAAAAGGGCAGCTGGTCTGCACATGAACGAATAGCTGCTGCACATGCGCAGTGCCTGCTGTGCATGCGCAGAACAGCTGCTGTTTTGCAAAATGGTGGCAATGTTACTGTCACCATTTTGAAAAATGGTGCATATGCGCAGAACAGTCCTGCAGCCATTTTGTGCATGCACAGTAATTGTTTTTAATTTTTTTTTAACCTAACCGAAACAGGTTTGTTGTCACACTGTTTTGGTTCAGTATGGATTAATCCATAACTGCCTGTTCCATGCTGTTATGGAATCCCAATCTGAATTTCTGCCTTTAGTATATTTAGCATATCTAACTTTTGTTTAAGGACCTCTATTTCTTTACTACAAGTGATGATTTTGCAAGTTGGTAGTTCACCTATTTTTAAAAAGACTTTATCGAACAATTTAATTAAGTGGTAATCTGTTGTTTTGTTCAAATACAATTTTGTGAGACTTTATCAATAGGAAGTCTTATGATACACCAGGAGTAATCACTTTAAAGATATAATTTGCAGTCCTTGTTCATAAATCTGTACAAAAAATTGATATTTACTGAGGGCACAAGCTCTTAGATGTTTTGAATGAGAACTTAAAATTTACCATGGAAGCCCTAAACTTTGAAAAACACCCAGTGTTTCATAGCTAGTGTTTCCTGTAAATTGTAGAACGGGATAATAACCCCGGTAATTGCATACAGTTGTTGTGGAAAAGCATAATTTATCAGAATTTTTTTAGCTTTAGGTTTAACCCAGAGGGCCTAATTCTTACTTTGCAGAACACAGCCTGGGCACAAGGGGCTGGAGGTGTCGGGGTTTGGAAGCACGCACCAACTTTGAGTTCTACTTGGCCCACCTTACCAGCTATAAGATGTCTGTCATTGCCAGAGTTCTTATACATTGATGTTCATCCACTGCTGGCTCAGCTTCCTTTACTGTGCTTGTTGAACTCTTATTTTTTCAGACACTTCTCAAAACATTTTGCCTTCATTCATGCTGTCATATGTCAATGTGTCCACTGTTTCATCCTGGGCAAAAAGAATCTCCCCACTGCCATTTTCTTTCAGTATATGGAAGGAGAGGCTGGAGAGGTGTATATGATGGAAGGTTAATAGAAAGGTGTGTGCAAATTCTATAGTTGTGTTCAGTGCTGTAAAGAAAATTCTGTTACAAGTGTGTCTGATAACCAGACATGTGCCAGAGCAACCTAAGGAAGGTGTAAAACATAAGTAAACATTTTGAGCCAGATTTCAGAAGTGGCAAAAAATAAGTTACTTGTCAGTTGTGTAAGTGTACTTCTGTTAGCAAAGGGAACAAGTGTATTAAATATTTTCACACTGATGAATTTAATCACTCTTTACTTGGTGATGTCAGAGCTCTGTTATTTATCATGAAAGTCGCATTTTCAGTGTTCAGAATGCTTTACAGTCCCTATCTAATTTGTTTTCACAAAATCTCTGTGAAATAGGCCATTGTTACTTCCATTTTAAAGATGATTAACTGAGGCAGAGAGAGAGCCATGAACTCACTGGTACCCATGGGTAAGTTACTATGATGGGATTGCCCTGGTCTCCCAGGTCCAAGTCCAATATCTTATCCTCCAAGTCACACTGGCTCTCAGTAGCTCAAGTGGTGGCCATAGCTCAAGTGGTAAGAGCGTGTGCTTTGCATATATAAGGTCTCGGGTTCAATCCCTGGCATCTCTATTTCAGGATCCCTGGTAGTACGTCTGGGGGAGGCCTCTGCTGGGGGCTTAGAGGGGTCTCAAGGTAGCACACCGTGATGGCCTCTGCCGGAGACCCTGGAAGAGCCGGATTTGGACCCAAATTTGAAACCGCTGCTGCTGTGTCAGGTTGTGACAATACTGGGCTAACTCAGTTAGGTCTGACTCAGTTAGGCAGTTTAGTTTAGTTTATAGAGTACACTGAGAAGCAGACTTGGTCAATATTAATTTTTCTAGTTCTTCTGTTTTTCCTTTGGTATAGGGATTTACATTGGAAAATCTCTATAGGACAGAGAAATTCAAATCTTTGTTTACTTGTTTAATAAGAACTTATTGAGAGAACCTCTTGTTTTCTGAAGAACAGTTTACCATGGCCAAGAAATGTACGTGATTCTCCAGGGATGGAGAATCAAACACCATCAATAAATAAGAAAGGAGGACAGACGCTTATCCCCAATTTATAGCTAGAAGTAAAAACAAAGTTGACAAAGTGAAGTAGTCATGCTAATTATACTACACAGCACCAAATCACAATCCATTTCCCTCTGATAATTCAAAGTGCAACCCTGAATTTGAATATGTTGACTCTCGGAAATAAACTAAAAAAATATGTTAACAGCCATTCCCCACTGGAACCAGGATCCACAATACCTTCAGACCTGAATAAGTGACTGCAATTCTTAGTAAGAGGACTGAAATAATGGAGTTAACCGAATGTGACAAGAGTTTATAATTCGTATAATATTACATGGTTTCAATTATGAGATATCTTCTATGTATGATGTAAAAAACAAATTACTCTAATTCCAGTCTTTGTTAACCATTTATGTTTGCCGTTTGGTGTCATTTCAGTCCATGTGAAACACAGTGCTAGAGAAATAATTCAACTCAGAGTTAGAACAAAAGTCTAGAAGGTGAATCTGTTTCAATTTATACTCCACCCTTACCCTAAGGCTCACAGCACATAAATACACGCACGTGCGTACACCCTTAAAAACGCTACCCCATCCCCACCCGATCCCTGCCTACCAAGCACCTGGCCAAACAAAAGAGTCTTGCGTCGCTTCCAGAAGATGAGCAGGCCTTCTGACTTAGATGAATCTCCATGGGAAGGGAGTAAAATTTAGAATGTGCACTTGCTGACTATAGCTTTCTGGACATACTTCAGGGTGCTGGTTTTGATTTTTCAAAACCTAAACTGTCTGGGCCCCAAGTATCTGTAAGATCACCTGTCCTTCCATGCCCCATTGCAGCCTCTACTGGGAGCACCTTCCTGTAGCTACCGTCTGTACGCCTGGTTCGTGCGATAAGGGCTCATAGGGAGTCATTCTCAGTGGCTGCCCCAGTGTTATGGAACTTCCTTCCTCTGGAGGTTCGGTTGAGCCCGAGCCTGGGTGTATGCCGGGGGTAGTGTGAGACTTTTTTTTGTTTGAAAAAGCATTTAGTACGTGGGGCTAGGGGGTTGGGCTGGGTTTTGACAGGTGGGTTTGGGGTGGGGTTGTGAGGTGTTTGGTTGTGGGAAATTGGAGATATGGTACTGGGTAGCTTTGGTAGAGGGTTGCAGGAGGTGTTGAGGGTTTTTGGACAATTTTTGTGTGTGTGCGTGTGTAGTATTTTTACTGTCTGTGAGCTGCCTTGTTCCTTTGGGAAGGGTGGCATATACATTGAAATAAATAAATAAATGAATAAGACTACTTGTATTAGTAATGCTAAAAAGCCTGAAAATAAGCAATCAATAAGTGAATCTTACAAGCTATGATATCAAAGCTCAGGGAACATTGGGTGGTGGTAGCTTGGTAGATGAGTTCATATGTAGGGACTACTGTGGAGGCAATGCTAGACATGCCCCAGGAGGCACAGGAAGCCAGCAGCTTTTTATCAGCAGGCAGAGTTTATTACAAACAATAATAATTTTTGGATTATAAGTATCGAAGAACCAAAATAGACTATATTTCTCCCACTACTGTATGAATTATGGGAGGGCCCAGCTTTGGACTTAATGATGTTATACTAAAGAACTGGAATTCAGGATGAGGATTATGGGTAGGGACTATGCAAGTGTACATAGTTTGCATTGTCTTTGATAGCAACCTTCTGTATATCTGCACCATTTCCCTCCCTTTGATTTAGAATTTTGTCAATTTTTTTGTTTTATGAGGTTTTGTGTTCCGAAGCTGGTGTCTGTGCTGACTGGTAACAGAAACCTAATGTGGACCCTGTTAGAATACATTGGTGAGCCTCCCAAATAAATATTTCTGTGGCCAGAGCGGATGCTTCGATTACAGATGGCCAAGGGTTTTCACTTGTGAACCTGGCTCTGTATGTTCGGCCCAATGTACGCCCTTGCAAAGAATGAGTTGGAGTACCACCGGGTGTATTCGAAAACAGCCTGTAAAGTTTGCAAGTGTGGAAATGTAGTAATGGCAGTGTTTGGAGGTGCTGTGGGTTTTTTGTTAGTTAACCCGAGGCAAAGAAGGAAAAAAAAAAAGTAAAATACAGAACATGCAACTGCATAGCACTGAACAAACTCAGCAGTCTAGTTACATAACACTGTCTGTACTCTTCAAATAGCCAGTTTTAATGCCAATTTTTCGATGACTAGACTTAATGTAGTCTAGTCTGCATCAGGGAAAAACAGATAAATATAAAATGGTGTGTGATGTTAGGAATAGAGAGATCACTTAATATTCTGCTATGAGACCACAATTTAAAGGTTCCCTAGTGAAGGATATTGGTGAAGGGTTTTATAGTGTTGAACTCGTACGCTGATGACACTCAACTCTATCTCTCAGCTCTATCTCTCTGCTCCCTCTCTCACTCCATCTAGTCAAGCTCGCCTCATCAGCTGTCTCTCTGACATCTCTACCTGGACGTCTCAACGTCAACTCAAACTCAACATGGCTAAAACTGAACTCCTTATCTTCCCCCCTGTCAGGCTCCAGGGTACGGAGCCGTGGGGGAAATCAAGGAGGGAGAAGGAAGGCCAGGAGTATCAGGTTCCAGGGGACGGACTTGGGGAGAGGGAAACAAAGAGGGAGGAAACCAGGCCCTGGCACAGGAGGGGAAAAGGTGGCCCCAAGGCGACCCTCTGAAACCTCTCAGTCGCTCTCTTGCACCCGAGAGATTAGGTACTCAGCAGCATTACCAGGC
>QEPC01001643.1:2264273-2301386 GCA_003113815.1 Sphenodon punctatus | reverse complement strand
CCCCCCCCCCCCCCGGTCTTTCGGCTTGTAAGCCTTAGGGCAGGGACCGTATCTATTCAATTACTTTGTAAAGCGCCAGGTACAATGCTGGCGCTATATAAATGCTTGTTAATAATAATAATAATAATAATAATTAATAATTAATAATTAATAAATAAATAACAACTTACGGGTTAATCAAATCCTACTTGGTCTAGTCCTAGGAGGACTAGGACAAGGAAAAGTGTGGTGGTGTGACTGTAGATGTATCTTGACTTTCATAACGTTCTCTGGCTTTTTTGGTGGGACAGAAGAGTTGCAAAATATTTATTTATGTACTTATTTATGTGTTTATTTACTTATTTACTTTACTTACTTACCAGTATTATATCCCGTGTCTTCCGGCCAACAGCAGCTTGGAGTGGCTAACAAATATATTAAAAAATCTAAAATATAATAATACAAATATAAGCACTATAATATAAATATAAAAGAATAATATAAACACTATAAAATCCACACAATAGGGTGCCAGCAAATACAAAGAGAAAAAGAAAAATCCTCCTCCCTAACCCACAACCCCCACTCCACCCCTTCCTCACTGAAAGCCTGGTGGAATAACCAGGTCTTACATTGTTATCGGAAGGAGGAGAGGTTCGGAGTCACACTGGGCCTCTGCCAAGAGGGAGTTCCAGAATGCCCTCTTCATAGTCGCCCCCTGAGGTACTCGGGGGACCGCGAGAAGGGCATTTCCAGCTGATGGTGGGGGTTGATCCACAGCTTGGGAAGAAAGGCGGTCCCACAGATAGGTGGGACCCAGGCCATATAGGGCTTTATAGGTAAGCACCAACACCTTGAATTGGGCCTGGAAGACTATAGGCAGCCAGTGCAGAGAACAGAGCACTGGTGAAATGTGCTCAGAGCGACCTGTCCCCAAGAGGTCTTTGAACCATCACCATGGGTAGCCCCACGTAGAGCGCGTTACAATAGTCCAGTCTTGAGGTGATGAAAGCATGGATGATAGTGCCCAAGTTGGAGTCTAAGACATATGGCTGATGCCACCACACCAGATGTAGTTGGTGAAATGTACCCCTCACCACAGCCACCACCTGGTCATCTAGGCGGAGCACTCCCAGACTATGAACCTGAGGGACCAGCGGAGGGTGAACCCCATCTATGATGGGGGACACCAACCCCACCGCCTTCCCCACTAGCATCATCTCCATCTTGTCAGGATTCAGCGTCCGATGGCTCACCCTCATCCAGTCCCCCACAGCTGCCAGACACTGAGTAAGCACTGAGGCTGCCAGGCCTGGATCTGATGGAAAAAAAGGGATAGAACTGTGTATTATCAGCATATTGATGAAACCAAACATCAAACCTTCTCACGACCTCAGCCAGCGTCTGCATATACACATTGAACAGGAGAGGGGAAAGAATGGAACCCTGCAGGACTCCACACAAGTTGCAGGGGGATGAAGAACAATCCCCGAACACCACTTGCTGAGTTCTCCCAGCCAGTAAAGAGCAGAACCATTCAAAAACAGTCCCGCACACCATGGCTTGGTCCCGCATGCCCATCACCAACATCTTATGATCAGTGGTATGAAAGGCATATCAAGGGTGAAAAATAGTGAGGTGATGTGGTGAAGTAGTAAGTTGAAAGTACAGAACTTAAGATATGGTGATATTATTAGAATGGGGAAATGTGAAAATATTATGAATGATTAATTCACCTTAACTATGAATTTAAAAGCTTGTTTTTTTAAATGTTGGAATTGTCTTGAAATCTGAGAGAGGAAGGGGAGGGAATAGCCATGAGTAGTAAAATGTCACAGCAAATTCAAAATTCACAGCGTCATTATGGGTTGCCATATTTGTGGATTCGCAACAAGTCCACCATTCATTTCAAAGGCCATTCATTCTAATAGTCACATTAGTAGAATGAATGGGCCAGAGAGAGAGAGAGGTGTAAGGAGATAGGTGTGGGGTAGTGGAGGGCTGGCAGTGAGGTGTGGGGGCCTAGGTGTGTCGAAGGACTGGCAGTGGGATGAGTTGGGGGTTGGAAGTGAGCTGAAGGGGTGGGGTAGAAGGAATGAGGTTTTAGTTGTAAGTGATAGAGTGGGAGTTTTATAAGCTTAGGTTTATATTTGGTGTTGACTTAATTGCATTGTGTGGGGTGCAGGGGGGAGAGGGATTTAGGGACAACCAGAGCTCCTTTGGGTGAAAGCTATGGGTTTGGAAGGGAGACTGCATTTATTTATTTATTTAATTTATATACATGGGTAAAGTGGAGGAAACCGCAGGGCTCTGAGACTCATGAGTGCAGGGTGGGATGGTATGTGTTGGGGTTCTGATGTTTTGTGCCTGAGATTTATTTGTTTTGTGTTTTTAGTATGTTTTTATTAGGAATGTGCATGGGGGTAATGTTTGTCTTTCTGTGCTGTGGACGCAGGGGAATTGGAGAGTGAGTGCCCCACCACCACCACGCGCCTTTAGGTTGCTACTTCTCTGGCCGCTTTTATACAAGGCGCTGAAAAGCGCCTCCTGAATCCCACGTTGAGAGAAAAGCCGCGCGGGGAGTGTTTACATGACAACAGGGAGCACGTCTCTTCCCACGCGGCTTTTCTTTCAACGTGGGACTCAGGAGGCGCTTTTCAGCGCCTCATATAAAAGTGGCCTATGTCTCTCCAGTTCTCCTTCTCACTTGACTGGGTGAGTCTTCACCTCCTCAGGACGTTCTCTCTCTCTGCTTCCCCGACTGGCCAGGTTAGCCTGCTGCTTCACTGGAAGGGATGGGCACAGGTGTAGAAAATGGGATAGGAACCCCCCCTGGGGAGAGGCTGGGGGCACTAGTGAGTGAGGAGGCAGGGGCGGGCAGTGGGGAGGCTGGGGGGAAGGATTTCTGAGACAGGGATGAGTGTGGGGCATGGGAAGGCTGGGGCAATGTAGTGGAGAGAAGAGGGCAGGAGTTCCTGGTGGGATAGAGTAGTGCAGAGACCAGTGCATGATCACATACACCATGCACCCCCCCACACACACACACCCCACGTCACCATGCACAGAGCCAACTCCATGCAGAGATGGCTCCATCAGGTGGTGCAGCAGCAGCCGGGGCAAATGGGGTCTCTGTTCCAATGCCAGCAGCCTGGGCCTCGTTTAGGAACCCCCGTAGTGTGCATGGTGCTGCTGCTCCCGAGTGTGGCTGGCTGCTGCTGAGGCTGGAGCAGAGACCCCGTTTGCCCCAGCTACTGTATGATGATGCCGGGAACCGGCCTCGTGAGCGCATAGCTAGGGAAGCAATGGGAAGAGGGCTGTGACAGGCAGTGCAACAGCATCAGGTGGGGCCCCTCCAAGCTCGTGGGCCCTGCTGCAGCTGCACTGCATGTACTATTATGTCATGTCCCTGGTCCTCCTTGCCTCGTCGCACATGCTGCTGCAGTGCACCTCCCTGGTGCCCTGCGTCTTCCTGCGAGGAAATCACCCCTCCTCCGACAATTTCTTGCCCACCTGGGACTGTGGCAGGGAAAGGGAGGAGGACTGGTTGAAGTCTGATTTATAGGGATTGGAGTTCCAACATTGGGGGAGGAGGGGGGAGAGACTCTTTTTGAAACCCCTCCCCCCCCCCAAAAAGGCATTTGTCAGAGATTTCAGTTTTTGGAAGACCTGAAATGCACACCCCTACAAATAAAAAGAGTATTGCATAGTGTTGATTACATGTTGATTTTCCTGCTTTTTATATTCCTTCTTTCTCTACCCCCTCCCTCCCATGTACTTTTGAAAGGTGTCTCCTTGTTTGTTTCCTGCTAATTTGTCTCGAGATCAGAGGAACATCCTCTGAAAATAGAGAATTTATTACCTGCTAAAGTGTATTCTCGTAACATGGCTGTCTCTGAGCCAGATTTTTTTGCCTCCTTCCCATGTGATAGGTAGGTATTTATTCAGTGGAGGCTTTACTGTTATATGTTTCAAGTATCTTGATTGGAGACCAAGGGATTGTGCCTGCTTGTATAATCTGGGGGTGTAATTGACACCAAAACTTGAGTGGTGTTGCTTTGGTGGCATTAGTGCTGCTGAATATCCACTCCAGATTAGAGGAGCCAACTCTTCTAATATGCAGTAAGTGAAAAAACGCATTATGAACACATACCTGAAGTGCTGAAAGACTTTTTTTGTTTTGGATTCATGCTTCTAAACACACCAGAGGCATATGTTAATGGAGCAGTACAATGCATTCTGTGTCTTAATTGCTAAAGTAAACGACTTCTGTTGATGTAGAGTGAGAGACTACTGGTGATGTAAATAGCTAAATTCCTCAAATTGTACTTGATGGAAACAAACTCAAAAGGGGTGAGAGCAGTCTTATGTCACTTGTTGCTGTTGCACCCTGAACCTGGAAATTATTATTATTATTATTATTTATATAGCGCCAGCGATGTACCTGGCGCTTTACGGTCCCTGCCCAAGAGCTTACAATCTAAAGACAGGGGGAGGGGAGACAGGGAAGGGGGAACAGAGGGGAAGACAAGAGACGTGACATTCATGAGGATGTGACAACTCAGGTACATGTTCTTGGCTTGCTTACAGTAAATTGAGAGTTTACAGAATCATGGGTGGGGATGATTAGCAGGGGAAGAGGTGGGTTTTGAGGAGGGACTTGAAGGTGTGGAGAGTGGGGGGCCAGGCGGACGAGGGCAGGGAGGGAGTTCCAGGCGTGCGGAGCAGAGAGGGAGAAGGGGCAAAGGCGGTTGGGGGGAGCAGGGAAGGCGTGGGAGGATGAGGGAGGGGATAGAGAAGGAGCAGAGTGCTCGTACAGGGGTTCGGAGGGAGATCAGGGCCGGGAGGTAGGGGGGAGCGAAGTTGTGAAGGGCTTTGTAAGTGAAGACAAGGCGCTTGTACAGAATATGCTCAGGAAGAGGGAGCCAGTGGAGAGAGGAGAGGAGAGGCTGCACATGGTCAAAGCAACAGACTAGGTGGATGATCCTGGCAACAGAGTTTTGAACAGAGATGAGGAAAGAAAGGTGAGAGCGGGGAAGGCCAGCAAGCAGGAGGTTACAATAGTCAAGGCGTGAGATGACTAGGGCATGGATGAGAGTTTTGGCAGAGGAGACAGACAGAAAAGGGCGGATCTTAGCAATGTTGTAGAGGGGGAAGCGGCAGGATTTGGTCACAGAGTCAATGTAGGGTTTGAAGGTAAGGTGCGAGTCGAAGATGAAGCCCAAGCTATGGGTGTGCGGGACAAGTAGGATGGAGACCCCGCCAATAGCAATTGACAGGGAAGAGGGAGAGGAAGGATTGGGAGGGAAGATCAGGAGTTCAGTTTTTGCCATGTTCAGTTTAAGTTGGCATTGAGACATCCAAGCGGAGATATCATAGAGACAGTTGGTGAGACCAGCTTGAACAGAGGGGGAGAGGGAAGGAGTGGAGAGAGAGTGTTGTCAGCGTATATGTGGTATTGGAAGCCGTAGGAGGTAATGAGTTTGCCTAGGAATAGGGTGTAGATAGAGAAGAGGAGAGGGCCAAGGACAGAGCCTTGGGGAACCCCGACCGAGAGGGGTAGGGAGGAGGGGGAGGAGTTAGGAAGAGATACATTGAAGGAGCAGTCAGAAAGGTAGGAGGAGAACCAGTCAAGGACAGAGTCCCGGAATCCCAGAGAGTGAAGCGATTCAAGCAGGAGCGAGTGGTCAACAGTGTCAAAGGTAGCAGAGAGATCAAGGAGGACAAGTATGGAGTAAAGATGGTTGGATTTAGCCATAAGAAGATCATTGGTGATCTTAGCAATAGCAGTTTCAGTGGAGTGAAGGGGGCAGAAGCCAGATTGGAGGGGGTCAAGGGTAGGAGTTGGCGGAGAGGAGGTCGAGGCAACGGGAGTAGACAACCCATTCAAGGAGCTTGCAAGCAAAAGGGAGGAGCAAGACAGGACAGTAATTAGAGGGTTCATAGGAATCCAGAGTGGACTTTTTGAGGATTCATTCATTCATTCATTCATTTATTAGATTTTTATACCGCCCCATCCTGCACAGCAGCTCGGGGCGGTTTACAACAATAAAAACATTTAAAACATTTAAAATACAACTATAAAACATATCAATAAGCTGGTAGTATATAAAATTAAATAGACAGGTGGGGGATTAAAAATCACCCCCCCCCCTCCCTCCCAAAGGCCTGGGCAAACAGCCAGGTCTTACAGTTCCGCCGAAAAGTCAAAAGGCTTGGGGCCAGGCGAGCTTCCTCCGGAAGGGAGTTCCACAGCCGCGGCCCTACCACCGAGAATGCCCGCTCCATCGTGGCCCCCCGCTTAACACGGGGGACCTCCAGGAGGGCACCCCCGGCAGACCGCAGGAGTCGTTCCGGGGCGCGAAGGGCGAGGCGGTCCCTAAGGTAAGGATGGGGGAGACAGTGATGTGTTTAAAGTCAGAGGGGAAGGAGCCTGTAGAGAGGCATGCAGATAACTTACATCTGTGCAGAGCTGCCTTCAGTTACGTAGTAAATTGAAGGATTAAGAATGTCAGCAGGGCTGGATGAAGGCAATCCAGTGCTGAGGCACACCAGGGGAGATCTCTGGCCCATTGCCCTAAATTCTGTATGGAAAACTCTGGCCCATTGCCCTAAATTCTGTATGGAAAGATGGAGTCTTCACCCGCAGCCTGGAGATGATGCACAAAATCTGTAGGATCTTGAGTTGTACCTGGATGGTTGCAATTCTGCAAAGGAGTTGTTGCAAAATTAGAAATTGTGTTTCAAAATCAGAAATTGTTTGTGTCATGAAACCTTTCTGTGGTTGTGAGTCAATTTCAAAAGGTCAAGACTTATGACTAACCACAACTTTATTTTGAAAGTCACATCATACAAACGGATTATGTTCTAAGGTTGTACATAAGAATTAATAATAAGGAAGTAGAATTTAAAGTTGGACATTTTTGTTCCTTATTTCTGTATGTTTTTTTTGGTGTTTTTTTGTGTGCGCCTGTCCCTTTAAGGAACCTTAGCCTAGCTCCTTGGTTCTCGACTGGTTGGTGTGCCAGAAGGTATTCTAGGATGGGGGGGGAGGGGGGCACACGAAGGACCACAAAGGGCATACACCTAGCTCCTTTCCGACTGTGTTAGGTGGAATCTCCAAATAAAGGGGTGGCATCCTCGACTCTGAAATGAAGAACAGTGACTCTCAAAATGTGGGCCAATGCGAGACATAATGTGTGTAAGATTTGCATATATGTGCAAATTCAGAACAGTCTATTATTTAACTAGGAGACTGGACTAAAAAAAACAACACTCTAAAAAAAGAGCAATCTTAAAAAGTTAAAGGACTTGCATATCCATACAGCCACTTCACTGCTAAGCCAGACTAGACTTAAACCAGTATCTTGCCAGTCTTTATGGACAAGTTCTATCAAAGCACTTCCCTTAACTGCTTGGCCTCTACGACCCCCATCCCTAGAAAGCTCTGCAGTTGGCACAGCCCTTCTTCTGATAATAAGCCTTTTCTGCCACTCCTGTCCTTTCCCCTGTGTGGATTCTTTGACAGACGAGATGCTCTGAAGATTTTCTTATGGACAAGTATTAGCAATTGCCCATTATCTAAGTGAGAGGCTGATCAGAAATTTTTGTTGTTATTTATAAAAAGAAACTGAATTAATCACAACATTAGCCCCTTAGAAGGGCCAGGTTCGAACCCCTAGGCAGCTGATATTTTTCAAGAGAAATACTTAGAAATCATAGCTCTACATGGCCCCAAATGGAGTTTTTAAAAATAAATAAATAAATAAATAAATAAATTCCAAAGACGGACCCATTTTCTCCCAGGTCCTGGAAAACCCTATTCTTCTCCCTGAAAGGAGAGGAGTCATTTACAAGTCAGAGAGAACAATAGAGAACTATGATAGGGACTGCTCTGCAAACCTTTTGGCTGGTCTGACTCTTTAAGGCTGGAGAATTCAACTCATTGTACCACTACAGACTTCGCAGAAGTTTTTTTGTAACTGTGGGGCAGATAACAAAAATGGTGTGAAATCAGGGACATCCCAGAAAATCCAGGACACTTGAGAGGTATGTGGAGTAGCAATGGGAAGACACCAACAACGGGGTGGAGGGATGAAGCAATAGGAGGAGGAGAAGGGGGAGAGGAAGAGAGGGAGCAGTGTGTGTGTGTGTGTGTGGTGGTGGTGGTGGTGGTGGTGGTGGTGGTAGTGGTTGGGGGGGCGTGTCTCAGTTACCACCAACATACATAAGGGGGGAGCACAGGTCAAGGAAGTTTAAGAACCACTAGCCTAGATGGTTTTTAAAAATGCAAATTTTCCTGCTGCAGCAGCTGAGAGCTTCCCCCAGCCTTTCACTCACTGGTGCTAGGTGCCTCAAACACTAAGCATTTTAATCTTTTTACTGCTGGTTCTGGGATGTGCTCTCTCACTCCTCCCTACTTCTCAATATTCTGTATTTGCTTACCAAGCTGTTGCAAGCAACATGCAAGGTTATCACAAGTAATACACTGTTCATAAGCTATGGTAAGGGTGTACATGTTGTTTTCGTTATTACAGTAACAAAAACGACAACTAAGAATACCAACGATAACAAAAACGACAACTGAGAATACCGGTAACGGTAACAAAAACAAAAACAAAAACGATAATGAGAAACAAAAACAACAATGTCGTTATCATTGTCATTATTAGTGCTGTGGCAGTTGGGTTTTGGAGGGAAAATGTGGAAGGGTGGAGGGAACAGATATCTCGGAGTCTTAACAGGGTTGAACTCTAGAACTGCCTGTGTTGGGAGGGGTGAGCAGCTCAGCAGTATCTGATGAATATATCGCTGGCCAATGAGCAGCGCAAGCAGGCCCCAGCAGTCTCATGGTCCTCTGTGATTGCTCAGTGCCTGCTGCCTCACACAACCAATCAGGGGAGCTCTGGGGGAGGGCACTGCGACCCTTTATAATGTGAGGGCCAGGTTTTTTCTCTCCATTCTGAGCGCGCTCTGCTTGTCAGGTTGTGTTTACAGAACTGTGGTGGTTGCACACAAAAAATCCTCCCCAGTCCTCATTGTGTTACCAGAATCGATAATGATACCAATACCAAAAATAAAATCTTTGTTTGAAACGGTAACAAAAACAAAAATGAAAACGATAATGACTATCATTAATAACAATAACAAAAATGACCTGGGGGCCTGGTGCACACCCCTAATAAGTTCGGAACCAATTATTCTAGACCGTTAACACTCTCCGTGGCTCTTAAGTTGTAAGTGGTTAATGGTATTAGCAGATCAGTGTTTGGAGCTGAATTGTCCTCCACAGCAGGGTTAAGGCTGGCATGGCTGTGGCTTTTTCGACAACACTAACTGCTCTTTTGGATCCTGAACCAATGAAGTCCAAGTGTCGGTGATGTCGATAGTCAAACAGAATTATGAAGGCATAATTCAGCCTTGTCTTACCTCCCTTGCCAATATTTTCTCTCTCTTACAGCACTCCACTTTTCAGCTCCCAGACCACATTCATACCAGATGGCGGCATGGTGGAGAAACTGCTGTGAGCCAAAGACATGGTGGGGGGAGGTGGGGAATGCTGGACGTACCGCCAGTGTGAACTGGCCACACCGCAGTCAGGTGTGGATGTGGCCCCGGTCTTCTAAATAACTATAAAGACTAGACTTTTTTTCAAATTTATCATGTAAACTGCATTTGTGTACATGCCTGTAGTTATCCAATCTTTTCAGGCTGTGACCCCATTCAGAGACAGGAAAGAAAAAAAAAAAGTTTGCAACCCCAAGCGTTTGGAAACGTCCGTATATAATTATACAGATTCAGCCTTGCTGCTTATCCTGCTTGGGCTCCCGAACCCTAGTTTGGGAACCCGTTATAAGCCAATTTAGTTCTTTCATTGCTTCCTTGAGAACTGGCTATCTTTTTTGTATGTCTTTATGATAGCAAAGGTTTCAATCCATCCACCATTTAAGTAAGACTAGCAAAGAATTTACAAAACAGAGTTAAAAATAATTTGGTAAGTATGTCTTGACAATGCTTGTAACACCTCAAGGGAAATTAGAAGGTGACTAATGCAGTTAGTTTTAAATTCTACATAGATAAGAACATAAGAAGTGCCATACTGGGTCAGACCAATGGTCCAGCCAGCCCAGCATCCTGTCTCCAACAGTGGCCAATCACGGTGGCTTGAGAGAAGCACCCAACAGGTCACAATGGGGGATCCATTCCCTGTTGTTTTCCCCCAGCTCCTGTCATGTTCCCTGATTCTGTCTGGCTAATAGCTGCTAATGGACCTATCTTCCAGAAACTTGTCCAAACCTCTTTTAAACTCAGCTATAGTACTGGCCTGTACCACAGCCTCTGGCAGTAGATTCCACAACCCAATTATACGCTGAGTGAAAAAAGCATTTCTTTTATTTGTTTTAAACTTGCCACCCATGAGTTTCATGGAGTGTCCCCTAGTTCTAGTACTAGCTGAAAGGGTAAATAACTGCTCCTTGTTTATTAGTTCCACCCCACTCATGATTTTATAGACCTCTATCATATCTCCTCTGTCGTATCGTTCTCCAAACTGACAGATTCCACTATACACTTGGGAAGAAAACATTTTAAACCAGGAACATCTACAAATAATAATTGTTGGAAGTATATCCAATGTCCCAAGCTACTGAATGCAAGTCTTGAGTTCAATTAGCAGCTCAATTGGCTTTACATTCTAATGCTGCGTGCTTGCTCTGCAGGGAAATACTTAGGAGATGGCTGGAAACGCTCCTGCCCGTTGTACAAACAGGTCATACTAGAACACTAACGTTTTTGTTAGTGCTTTGAAAGAAATAACTGTGTTCTCTATTCAGCTATGGGCAATATTGCAAAGAAAAACAGCTGCATATGAACAAGCACTGCTATTTCAGAGAAACCAAAAGAAGTTAGCAGCCACTAATGATTTCTCTCTCTCCACCCAAAACATTCCATTTGGTGAAGATTAGTATCTTTTCCCTGGGACACTACACCCTTTCATGCTAATTATAATTTGAGATTACAGCTAATAGCTTTATTTCACTGGTCTTTCTTAAACATTTTAGTCTATGCATGTTAATGCTATTTAAGTCTTCCTTTATTTTGAATATTAAAAGGCTCACAACACCAGTGACATCTACTTTTGTGTCTCTCCATCATAAAGACTCTTCCCCTTGGTCCACTTATATAAAGCCATCTAGGAAAGTTCTAGTTTTTGTTTAAATTTATTTTTGAAAACTAGAACCTGATCTGGGTTTACGATGAGATGATTAGCATGTATTCAGTATTCAAACCTCCATCTACAATATTGTTCACCTACAAGTAGGGACCTGTGTTCACTGCAGTTTCCACATTGACAGCAATGGAGAGAACACACTGTGAACATGGGTCCCTGCCTACAACATTGCACACCTACAACTAACCCTTTATTGGGGCTTGCTCACATAAAACTGACAAATTACCCAGAATACACATTGCTTCTGTATTCCTGGTTAGCCTTATTCCCAAAATGCAACAAAGACAGGCTGACCTGATTAAAAGCAGGATAATTTACACTGCAATAACTGTCAAATTACCCCAAGGTTAGAAAAACATCTAACACTCCACCAGTTGCTTTATGTGAAGTAACCGTTAAAAGGAAGGGGTATCTTATTAAAACACAGGACCGAGAGTCTATCAGACTTGCTTTGTTGTGAATAACTTGCTTTTCCTTTGTGCCTGATTTTTCCTATCTGGGAGGGAAAAAATACATCCTATCACAATTAATTTAATCTAATCACAAATTAAGATTAAATTAATTGAAGTTTGTAAATTGATCCTAAATTCTCTATCAGAAGAATGTACACAGACAAAATATTTCTTTTTTAAAAAAGGAAACTAAGCTTTCAAATAAAGCAAAATTATTTCGACACTTGTACTTTGCATGGAAATATGCAGTTTCTTCATTGAAGCAATAGAATATATATCGGTGATAAGATGGAAATTTTAAGTGCTGGAGCCTCTGCAACAGGAAACCTATAGTCCATAGGAGGTGCATAGCCCAGCGTTAGGCTCCCACGATGAGACTGCCAAGCTACTTAGAACTAAGCTATATAGCGAACAAAATAACTTAAAACATCAAGCAGCA
Source organism: Sphenodon punctatus (assembly GCA_003113815.1). Lineage (NCBI taxonomy): Eukaryota > Metazoa > Chordata > Lepidosauria > Sphenodontia > Sphenodontidae > Sphenodon > Sphenodon punctatus. Next base: position 2,289,289 of record QEPC01001643.1, on the reverse strand, counting down.
ACCTCCACTGTAGTGGAAGAGAAGGGAGTCAAAAAATGAGAAGGAAGTGAGAGCCCTAGTTCCAACTCTGAACCCTCACCTTCCCTCCAAAACCTAGATGGAATCCCAAATAGGAGGGGAGCAGGCCATCTGTTTTGAGAAAGAAGGAAAATTCACAGGTAAGAGATTTCCCGTTCTCCATCTTGAACAGGACAGATGCCTGACTGATGGGATGTCCCCAAGCAGTGCTGGTCCAGGGAGGGCAGATCCCCACGAGTCTAAAAAAGGTCTCCTCCCATTGGGAAACACCCAATGCATCTAGTATCTAATACTCCATGTAGCCCCCTGTGACCAAAAGCAGATTCAGCTGATGCCACACAGAACACCCTTAAGGTATGCACCGACACCCAAATGGCAGCCCTGAAAATCTCCTTCATTGAAGCCTGACCCTGTAAGGCTGAATTAGTAGATGCCTCCCTTACAGAGTGAGCTATGATCCCTGAAGGAATAGAAATTCCTGCTGCCTTATATGCCTCCATAATACAGGATTTCAACCATTTTGCCAGGTTTAACTTAACTGAAATTAAACTGTATACATTCCTCATCACGTATAAGTGTTGTTCAGTCACCATACCACACATATGCAGCTTAATTTCAGTTGTCATGATTTTTTAAATTAAGGAGTAAGAAAAGAAAAATATATAGATTGGGCTGATATTTAATAAAGTTGTCTTAACATACAAGTTACTGTCATGATAACGTTTGAGTATAATTTGTAATGCCGCCTTCACAAGCTTCTTAAACCGAAGGTTTTTTGTCTAGGTAATATAAGTAGAAGCCATTACACAGTCAGAGTGTGGTTGTTCTGTTGGTTGCAAATGTAAGAGATGGACACAATGACAAAGTCATTAAGTAGGATGGTGAATTAATATTTCCACTTGTAAGCATGTTGATTATTTTCTATGGGGCCTGTCCAAAGACAGGACATGCAACCTTTCAGTCACTACACTCGTCCCTGATTGAACATAGGAGAGGATAAAGCAGGTTGAGAAAAGAGAACCACCAATGGTCTAAGAATACAACTAAGGGCACTAAGTTTCCAGGCAAGACACTCGCCACCCACTATATGTTTCAGGGATGCAGTGTTGACCTAGGGTAATTTCAGACGTTACGAGATCATAGTCAACCACAGTGAATCCCCTATGGTGGCCGTGATTCCTGTAACGTCTGTTGTGAGTTCTGCCAGCTGTTCACCACAGTGAATCTGTGGCGGGAAACACAGTGACCACGATTCTGGACTTCCGGTCAACCGGAGGTCCAGAATTGTGGTGGGATCGGGCCCAAACTGTGATCAAGGTGGCCATGATCTAGAACTGTCTCTTATACACATCTAGATGTGTATAAGAGACAGGGATAAAGCAGGTTGAGAAAAGAGAACCACCAATGGTCTAAGAATACAACTAAGGGCACTAAGTTTCCAGGCAAGACACTCGCCACCCACTATATGTTTCAGGGATGCAGTGTTGACCTAGGGTAATTTCAGACGTTACGAGATCATAGTCAACCACAGTGAATCCCCTATGGTGGCCGTGATTCCTGTAACGTCTGTTGTGAGTTCTGCCAGCTGTTCACCACAGTGAATCTGTGGCGGGAAACACAGTGACCACGATTCTGGACTTCCGGTCAACCGGAGGTCCAGAATCGTGGTGGGATCGGGCCCAAACTGTGATCAAGGTGGCCATGATCTAGAAAGGGCTGAAGGCAATGTCTGTTACCTTCAGCCCACCCGGACCGTTGTCCCGACTACAGGACGGGATCAGGCGCAGCGGCCGGATTGGCCACTGCGCCCACCCGTCTCCCGGAGGGCGGCTGGCCGGGGGAGCGTAGGGGGGTGGGGCTGTGCAGTTGCGCCGCGCAGCCCCGCCCTGCCCTGATTCCCAGTAGGAATCAGGCCGGCACGTGTGATGGATGGCCGGACTAATTCTTGACCGGGATCCGAAATGGATCCCGGTCCATGATTGAGCGTGGCTGACCTCCGGGCCTGTCACGTCTAAAATAAATTACCCCTATGGGTGCCCTGTAACATGTATAGTTGGTGGGAGGTAGGTAGGTGGGTGGGTAGTGTCTTGTCAGAAAACGCCCTGTTACACATGCTACTAGCCTCAATATTCCTGAAGAACACGATGAAGCTATTCAAAAATGGAGATGTCAAAATACTGTGTATAAAAGACAATGAAAATCATGCAGTTGTACAGAAAATGTGCATTTATGAGGAGGCAATATAATATAACCCTGCAGCCCATTTTTCTCCCTCACTTAATTACATGGCCACAGGCAGCTAACAGCAGAAATGCAGAGAGTGCATTTTCATGACTTATTCTATAGAAGAATCTCATCCTTCCAAGTGGTTTATAACTGAATATACAACTGCAGATGGAAAGATTCAATAAGCAACAAATACAAAAAGCCACACTCTATGACTTGGCAATCTCTGATTTTCCCATTATTATATCAAATGTAAATAAGTGAATAAATAAAACCAGAAATGCAGAGGTCCAGTGGGACAATTGGGTTGCAGAGTTGGGGGTGTTATACTGCTTTGCTTGACAGGAAAAAAAAATCTTAAGTACCCTGAGATGTTGAAAATAATGAAACTTTCATACAGCTAATAAAACAAATTTATTTCTCCCAATATATTAGGGTAGCTATTACATACTTCAGCCATAAATTCATAAAACAGCTTGTTCAGAATAAAAAAAACCATAATTACATGGAAGATTTGTGTGCTGTGTTTTTGAATCATCTAATGTGGTGTTTTTTTTCCTTTTTAATAATCACACAGCCTCATACTACACAAATATTACATGTAAATCATAAGGTTTAGCCAAACACCTACTTTACTGCTACAATTATGCTACAATGTACAACTTGTTCTGAAATTATTCAACAATGCTTCATGAAAATTAAAAGAATTTGGAAAAATATGCACCACAAAGTTAAAATCTAACTCTAGCATGCTGAAGATAGCATAGAGGATTGCACGTCTTCAAAACTCTACCAATGGGAACCCCTTATGAACAGTGAAACTGCAACAGAGCAAGGGACTGAAGCTAAAATTATCATAGCAGCCAAAATAAAGTTTAATTTTGTAGAAATGCGTATTAGCTATATAGTTTTGCTTAGAAGCCATTAATATAATCTCTCTGCATTATTTAGGTGCCTTTATTCTTATCTGCATACTACAAACTATTGCATGCATCAAAGTTGCAGGGAATTTAGGGGGTTAGTTACTGTGCAGTCACACGAGATTCTAACTTGATTTGGGTAGCATTACCCCACATCGGGTAGCCTTACCTAGTAATAGGGGTGGAAATTCCGGTTTTCCCAAGAGCTGATATTGCCGGTATTTGGGTGTACCGGTTTAATCTGATAAATCCGATATTTACCTGTACCGGCATACTGGATTTTTAACATTGGCCGTGTTACCGGAATTTTTTTACATTGCGGCCATTGAAGTCAATAGCCGCAATAATAGCCGCAATGTAAAAAATCTGGTAACACGGCCAATGTTAAAAATCTGGTATGCCAATACTGGTAAATCCAGTACCAGGGAGATCCGATACTGGTATTCTCCCCGGTGTCCCACCCCTACCACATAATGCAGTGCATTGTATGCCTGGCAGCCACCAGATGTTCACCCTGGGGCGGGAAGGGCAGCTGGCTACTACACAGTGTGTATCCTTTGAGAAAGCCCAGGGATGCAGCGCGTAGTAGCCTTCCCCAATGTGGGGTAAGGCAGACCAACTCACAGTAGTGTGTCACTATTTGTGGACCTGATCTCCATTTGCCCTGCCTCACAGCAAGGTTCACTGCAGGGCTTTGAGCAGCGAGTGCTTTTGCCAGTCACGCACAGCCACGTCATGGCTAGGGGTGGGATAGTGTGTGGGCTGGGGGGGGGGAGGAGAGGGGTAGGCAGATGGGCAACTGCACATGTGGAGAGAGCCTCAGCTCGCCCTGAGGTATAGCAGGACCTCTGACAGTGGCCCGCCTGTCTTGTTTGCCTGTGGTGGGGAGAGTGCAGACACTCTGCCCTGTTTTAAGTGCTGGTCCCTATGTCTGGTGCCTAGGCCTAAAATGACATGTCAACGTTTCAGACAATTTGGTTGGAAACTGTCCATCCATTGCCGTCTTCCTGGCACGCCATCCCTAGTCAAATCTGACCGACACTTAACTGTTGAAAGTGTCGTAAAGTTTTGTAACATCCCACAAATTACCACAAAGTTCAACAAATTACAGCAAAGCAGGGGTATAAACTTTGTGTGCCTGAGGTGCTCCTGCCCTCCCGAGGGGTGGTGGTGGAAATCCCAGGTAAAGGACTTATCACCCCTGACTTTCGGTCTTCCCCAGGATTTCCCCATAGTACCCAGCCCCTAGCTTGAACATGTGACCCTGTGGTGCGTGGCCCCTTTGTCCTGACTACTCACCTCTGACACCAAAATCTCCAGACCTTGCACTGTTGTCACTGCCTCTTGTTTTTTTTAGTTTAATAAGTTTATTGTATAGCAAAAGCCATTACTGTCATTTAAGAAAACAATCATGCATAAATCAGCATTACATAGCAGTGAACCAATTTACAAACAGACATACCTTACTCCTAGTTTGATACAGAAGACATATAAACTCCTCATTTTGGCAGCTACACACACAACCTTTGTCACTGAAAGGGTAACCACAGAAGATTTTTCGGCCAAAAGATACTGAATATACCTATCTGCTGACCTTCCTGGTTGTTGGCATATAATAGGTAAAATCAATTGAAGTCGAGACTCCTCATAAAATTTACAATATAACAAAATATGCACCACGGACTCAACCAAGCCCATCCCACATGTGCAAACCCTATTCAAATAAGGGACCCCCTTATAGCGGCCCTCCAGAACTGCAGACGGCAGGGCATTAAACCTTGCCCGCATAAATATGTTCCTTTGAGTTAAATTCATGAGAATTATCCATATAAGACATAGCCCCCAGAACAGGATTCACAATAAAAGAATAATGAGCAGAAGCCTGTGTTAATCCCAAGATAGTTAGATCAGCTTGGCGTGCATTGTCAAATCGCTGTCTTACAGCTTTCTTTGCCCCTTTGAATCCCAAAGACATCAAAAATAAAAGAGAAAAGCCAAGCGAGTAGATTTTAGATTGGACTAGCTCAAACCAGCGAGATGATTTATCATTAAGCACCTTCAGAGATATAGGGGCTTGAAAGAACAGCAAGTGCAACCAATAAGCTATTAAGAAAAGCCAAGCCTGTGTTACAACTGGGACCAAGCCACATTCAATACGTACGGTCACATTAGAAACACATTTAGGAACTAGTAATAAGGCCCTCAAGAATTTTGATTGCACAGAATCTAAAGCATCCATCTTCCCAAGAGCCCAACACTGAGCCCCGTACAATAATTGTGAAAGACATTTAAGTCTAAGTACCCTAAAGACTGGGATAATTAAATTTCCCCCTTTTGATCTTAAAAAGCCTGAGCCACAGCTGAAGATATATGAGTTGACCAAGAGCCAGTGGCTTGTAGGATGATTCCAAGATATAAGAAAAATTAAACTTTTGTTGAATCTCATGGCTTTCCATAAACCACCTATGAAGAGTCTTAGACTTAGAGAACACCATTACCTTTCTTTTCTCATAATTTATGCTTAATATTGTCTGACTACAGAATACAGCAAATGAATCTAGTTGTCTTCTTAGACCCACCTGGGTTGTTAACAAGACAGCATCATCTGCATAAAGCAGACAAGCTACAGGTGTCTTGTCGAGGGAGGGAGGGTGATTTATAGGTTTAGTTACATAGTCTACCACTTCATTTAAATATAGATTGAACAGTGTAGGGGCCAGAATACACCCTTGCCTGACCCCCACAGCGGTGGGTACAGGATCAGATAAAAAAATCGTAGAGTCCAGCCTTACCCTAAGAGAGGCATCACTATAAAGTTCTTTATATAGGAACAAAAGCCTTTTATCAATGGAGGAGTAATATCATTTCTGCCCAAATCGATCACATGGTACTAGATCAAAGGCTGCTTTTAAATCAATAAAAGCTGCATACAAAGCTGTCTGAGAAGCCATGCTTTTGTCAATGAGATGCATGATGACAAAACAGTGGTCAAATGTTGAACAACCTGGTCTGAATCCTACCTGCTCATCTTGCAAAATATTTTCCTGACTAATCCAGTTCTCCAACCTCAGGGACAAATACTTAGCGTAGAATTTGCTAATAACACACAATAAACTAATAGGCCTATAATTCTCTGGGGCTGACGTGTCCCCTTTTTTATGTATAGGTACCACAATCGCTTCCCCCCAATTCGACGGGATATTAACCCATCTATTCATTTGGGTAAAAAGTGCTGCCAGAATTGGTGCCCACCAGTTCTTAAAAATCTTCAGCAACTCAGGGGGGTGGGGTATATAAACCTTCCAGGGGCCTTGTTAGATTTTAGATTATTTATAAGAGCTTCCAGCTTTCTCCACGGACACGGGGGCATTTGGGTAATGCTGATAAGGATATTTTGGGGACGACAGCCAAATTCTTGGCAGCAAATAATAAAGAAAAATGTTGTTCCCATTGATTTTTTGAGACTCGTGGTGATACATCCTGGTATGGCGACCCCCCTACCATTCAGTAACTTCCAAAAGGTGGCATTCCCGTTATCTTCAGCAGCCTTCCTCAATTCTAACCACAGAGCTTGACAATGTTTTTTATCTTTAAGCAATTTCTTGTAGTTTTGTCTTGCAAGAAAAAAGGCTGGCAGAATTTCCCCAAGATTTCCCCTTCTATATATGTAATATAATTTCTGCAATTCAGTTTTTATGCCGACCCTCAATGTCAAACCACCCACTTCCAGGATCCCGCACTCTTCCAAAGAAATTAACAGCTCTCTCTATCAGATGAGGAAATAGCCAACCCATAATTTCTTCATAGTCCACTAAAACTGCATCACTAGACGTTTCCTCAATTACCTTTGCCCATAATTTCATTCCTTCAGGTGAATGTAATAAAGAATGGAAATTGGCGTTTACCTCATCTGACCCTTTAATTTTCTTAACCCCATCTGCCAGTTCAAGATCGTCCATCTGACAATTGTCTGTCAACCGGATACACCACCCCCGCCAGTGGAGAGAGAGAATATCAACTGAAGGTGTTGTTGATCTCCATCAGGTTGTCAGCCAATCTTAAAGTCTACCACATGGGATATGAAATTGGATGAAACAGCTACATAATCAATTGTGCTCCCTCCCTTAACAGATAAGTCCGTAAGCTCACCTCTCCGATCCCCATACACTCTCCCATTTAAGGGGATCAGGTTTGCCTGGTATAGAAGTTTCACAAAAATCGCGTCAGCTTTGTTAAATCCAGAGTCCGTAGAGATTCTATCAGGCACAAAAGGGCAATCGTCATCCAGCCAAAAATTCCCATACTGGAACAAATCATAGTCCCTTTTTCCCGCTCCTGCGTTAAAATCACCTGCCAGCAAGACAAGGGGTATCAGGGAAAGAGGAATTCAGGGCCACCAGAAATTCAGCCAATGTTTCCCACATAGAATCCCTGTAAAGGGTAGAAGACCTCAGAGGGATGCAAGTATTAATCACAAAACAACTACAATCTCTAAACCTCACCTGAATCCCACATACAAACGAGGGGCAACTTGGTAAACAAGAGACTTAGGCATTTAAAGCCGTAGAAACCAGACATACCAACCCCCTCTGTCTACCTCCAAAGGGACAGCGTCCAGAACTTGGCAGCATAACCCTTAAATTCAATTTCCCCAACATGCCAAGTTTCCTGAAACAATAGAAGGTCAAAGGATCTGATGTAGCATATAAAATCCCCATCTATCAGTCTGACCCTCCAGTCTGCAATATTCCATGATAATATTTGAATGTAGATATCCTAATCATTCTCGAGGTGTCAATAGAATCTAAAGAAGGGCAAATGCTGCCCCCTCCCCCCCTTTAGAAAAAATAGATGAGGATTCCGAAACCTGATCTCGATCCTTCAATTGGGGATCTACTCCTACATTAGCGATAGGAACCTGTTTCTCACCACTCTCCAAGCTCAGCGACACCAGTTTTCTACCTTCCATAACTGATAACACATCCCCAACCTTACCTGGTACATCACTATCTTCCTGAGACAAAACCCCTCCACCTATCAAATCTATTGGGTCAGAAACCTGCAGTGAGTGGGTTGAAGCAAAACTCCCACTCTGATTGCGGCCAGTACTTACTAAAAGTTCTTTATCAAAAAGGATGCAATCATCTGATAAGCTTACTTGTGAAACCAACAGATCCATACTGTGAGCTTTTAGGAGAACCTCGTCCAACTTTCCTAATTCAAGATTTTCCAGGGGTTTATTTCTTCCCAGACTATAACTGGTATCATTGATTTACTGTTCCCTGTATTGCCTATAAAAACATTCCCTGGGTCCTTCACCCCATCAATCAGGGTGACTGCCCCCAGCTGGTCAGAATTGACCGTGATCAGGCATATCTCAGCGTCAATAAGAATCGGGTTAGGTTGAACTTTTAACTCCAATAACTTCCTATGAATGACCTGAAATCTGGCCAGAATATGGTTTTGCTCCTCCAAAGGCATAGAAAGGTATGATATCAATAATCCCTTTTCATATGGGCCCAATACAATTGAGTCTTACCCTTCTCCAATAGTGTCTGAAAAACAGAGGGGCTGTAAATTTCCCTCTAGTCCACCCTCAAATGCAGATGGATTACCTGAGTTAATGTGGGGAGCCCCATCTATTTGTTGGTCATTTTGGGATTCTTCATGAACAGGAATCTCCATCTTCTCATCCACAACTGAACACCCCACTGATGCATCTGATAATGGGTTCTTTTGTGTCCCATATAGGGACCCCTGTCTCTGTTCTTCACTTATACCTCCTGGCAAATAAAGGAGTCTAATATTAACTTTCTGAAGTGCTCCAAATGGAGCATCATCACTTACTAGCTTTGGGGGGGGGGGGGGGGGAATAGTCTCTACTATCCTTTCTCAAACTGTTCTGCCCCAAACTATTCCACCCAGCTGGGCCTGCTGCACTGCTGGGTCGCAAGCTGCCACACTGGTGAATCTTGATAGATATTGTGGGCTCTATCGGGTTGGGGGCAGGGAGCCAAACATGTGCATTTGAGACCTCGCATCTTCGTGAATGTTACACTCCTTGTCTCTCCCTCTGTTCTCCTTCCTTTGTATCCCCCCCTCCCCCCTCTCAGATTGTAAGCCCTAGGGCAGGGACCGTGTCTATTCAATTACTTTGTAAAGCACCAGGTACATTGCTTGCGCTATATAAATGCTAATAATAATAATAATTATTAATAATCTTAATATCTGGTGGCTCTTGATAAGAACCTCCAACCATTACCGGGTTAAAATAAACACTTGCTGGAAACCCCCCCCAATTTACAAAATGCTTCCTAAAACGCATAATCTGGTCAATTAAAAAATATCTGCTCATAGTTATCACATATTTTATTTTGTCAGCATCTCCCCATGCCAACCTAATTGCTATAATATCCCATGGTCCACAGTTTATCTGGGTAATGAACCTAATATGCCTAGCCACCTGAGATGGAGTATTCCAATATGGAATAATGCCATTTGGCAAAGGATGAATAACAAAGGCCACTGTATCTGGGTTTGAAATAAGTTTAGGCCTAAAATTGCGCTCAGCAAGAGGGGAAATTAATCCCTGATCCACTGAGTTTGCATCATTAAAATGAGGAGCATAGCCCCCCCCCTAGATTCCCCATCCCTCTGCAGACTTTGTTCAACTAAGGGGACAGTATTTCCCACTAATCCCTTTGCTTCTTTATCAGAACATAATAGATTCCCAGCCTCTATAATTTCTGTCAACTTTTTAAGTTGGTAAAAAATATGCTGTAGTATACTGCTAATCAGAAGAAATTGCTCTGCCAACAGGTCTAAAGAAATAGAATTATTCCCAGATACAATGGAAATTTGCTCAACTCTCCTGGTGGTGAGTTTTCTGTTCTGCTTTTTATCTAACTCTGATTCAATTAGATCAGCTACTGCTGGATCTTTCTGCAACACTCCACAAGGGGAAATATTAACAGGAAGAGCAAGAGAATCAGGAGTCCCATGTAGATCAGGATCCAACACAGCATAAGAGTTGCTTAGAGGAACAAAAGAGTTTAGAACAATGTCACCAAATTTTTGTGCCCCCTGTAATCTTGGATGCCCAAGATATTCATCTAATTTCCTTTGCTTTTGAGGGGGACAAGCCTGGGGATTCGTTTGAAATTATCTTTTTAATTTAGGCAGTATGTTGTAGGCTTATAAAGAACCGACTATTCAAGCCTTCTCCAAACGGAGTTCAAATCCTAGCTTGCAACTAACCAACACAGGCAATCTGCCCCATAGGGCTAATTCCTTACTCCAAATTTATAACAAGAAGTTAAACAGTAAAATAAGTAAAAAGAATTCCAATCCTGTAAATTGGCCCTAATTTCACTGCAAATACCACTTCATAGGCAGTGCTATTAAATAGACAGCCCACTCTCCCAAGGTTACATTAGGCCCCATAAGATTAACAAGTCATCCAATTCACAACAGATTCCTAATTTACAAACGAACAGCTCAGACTCATGTCATAACCCCCAAACACTTATCCTCATATAAATTATTCCTTCTTTGGATGCAGATAAACAGGCTTTCATCAAGTTTCCCAGGGATCCACAAAAAATGAAAACAAAAAAACCCACAACTGCAACAATCTATGTACGTAGCCTATATATTCTGGAGTCCCATGCATGAAAAAGCGTCCTCGGCCACGCACACAAGGGCATGCCTGTTGGAATTTCACCAACAGCTTCAATCAGCAGGAGGGTGGAGGGGTGTCCAACGGGCAGTGTCCCAGCCAAATCCTGCCGCCCGGCAATACTCTTCCACATACCGCACTCCGCAATGCACAGCCAGGCTGCAGGCGTCAGCTCAGTGTTGAAGGGCTCTCTCTGGAAATGGGTGGCGGCCTCAATAAGGGTTTTCCCAGGCAACCAACGCACGTCCCTCTGCTTGGGGGGATCTCACTAACAGTTTCAATCAGCAGGAGGGGGGAGGGGTGTCCAGTGGGCAGTGTCCCAGCCCAGTCCTGCTGCCCGGCAACACTCTCCCACACACCACACTCCGCAATGCACACCCCCACTGTCTCCTGTTACTGGGTTAGTAACTGAGTGGGAGTGGGGAATGGGGGCGTGGGTATGGTGGGTAGTGAAGCAGGCAGCACAAGTCCTAATGTGGGTAGTGGGGCCCAGGCTTGAAGCGGGCTTTCGGAAAGCAAAGGAAAACTCTTGCAAAAGCCGGAAATTATCATAAAACCACAAATTCTTGAAAATGTTGTAAGATTTTGGAAACTGCCACAAAATGTTGGAAACCATCAGATTGCCGGCAAGAATGCTGAAATGTCAGCAGCAAGCAGTGAAAAGGCAAACAGTGCTACCGTACTGCTTCAACCCTGGTGATGGCTATGATTGCCTGTCAGGGCACGCGAGGGTTCAGGCCTGCTCAGCTCGTGTGGCTGCACCCACTGTGTATGGTGATCTTGTGGAAGAGGGAAAGAAGGTTGTTTTGTTTTGACAAAATTGTATGAGTCACTTTCTCTACTAATCTTTTTTTTGTTGGTAGTGACAAGGGAACTAGGGAATCATTTTTCATAAACGTCAAACACTTTCAGTGAATATGTAGAAAACGCTGGAAAAATATATGGGATTAATCTTGTTTCCCTAACGCTTAAGAGAAGCATGTAAAAACAAACAAAACCCTGCTATTTGCATATAGTCATAATTAAAATAAATAAATGAGCATTTCTCTAGCTTTTTGAGTCTGGTAGTGACCAGCAGGAGTTGGATTTTCTTCAGCAAAATTGCTAAATAATTTAGTTTTGTCCACTTACTACTCTAAACTCCCATCAGGAGTATATCTAATTTGGTTTCTTCTAGTACTGCTTTTGGTGTCTTACAGTTATATAAAAGAGTCTGTGCATATTTAGTTTAAAAATCTGATTCTTTAAATTAGCTCAGAGTTCTTTCCAGATATTTTAATGATGCAGTGGTTTCCAAATGTTTGGCCTGTACGACTCCATTTTCAGACTTAAACATACCTCTCAAATGTCCTGCCCTTGTCAGGACTACTCCGACCTTGGGGAGAGGTGGGAGATGAGTCCTGGAGGGAGCTGATGGGGGAGGCAAGTTCTGACAAAGGCAGACTGTCACCCGCATCGGGAGGTGGTGATTGCCCAAGTGCTGGAGCATCACAGCACTCAGGCAGCCACCTCCTCCAAAGTACCCAGTCTTGGTCCCAGTCTGGGATGTTTGCATGAGCCTCGGCATGGCTTCTGGCTAGGGGCTCTGCGGAAACTCATATTTGTCCTTGGTGTTGGTGCTGCTCCTCCGGCTGATGCCGTGGATGGATTCCCTGGGTTCTGTTCCCAGTTGAGTCGGTGTCACTTTGCATCCTTTCTCTTGTCTGTATGTGGGTCACTGCTGCTGGGGCCATTATCCAACCACTGGTGGAGTTGTGCTTTCCTTCTTCCCCTCCCCTCTCTGCATGGCTAAACTGTTGGAGCTACGATTCCCCTCCGCGCCATGGCTGGTTTCTTAAAATGTGGGACCCAGGGCAAAGATAAAATGTTGGACCCCTAAACGTGGCTGTGTTTTGGGTCCTGCTGGGATGGAGTGAAGTAAACGGGAGGTCACTGAAGCACCGTTGGAAATAGAGAAAATAGCAGGGACTAAGGTGGTAATTCTGTCGTAAGATTTACCCTGCTCTCCCACATTCCTTGTATGTTCTTGCACACACGAGGGCAGGGCTTATTCAGTGGGGAGGCAGGGCTTATTGGCCAAGGGGGTGGGGCTTGTCCCTCTTTGCCTGCTTGAAATGTTGGGAGATCTGCCTGCCTACATATAGCCCTGTGACTCCAGACAGCAGCAAACCTACAAAGACTATCAATCAGATCGTGATTCTACCTGATTGTGTGACCCCACCTGCAGTCATAGCCTAGGGTTTCGGAATCACTGCTTTAATGTAATAATATAATTTTGTACTGTATTTTATTGGTAACAATTAAGATATTACTGCTTAGTATCAGAATGAAAGCTCATTTATTCTCAGGGCAAGTAGAATTAGTCTGATAAATTAATGAATACGCACTTGACTTAAATAGGCTTTTTTCATCTCTTAAAATGTGCTTTTAGGTGAAAAATGACTTTAAAGATTTGCATTCTGAAAGCCCTCTTTCAATTTATCATAACTTCCAAACTTTTAATCTTTAATTCTGAAAGTTTTTAAGCCTACACACTCCTTGAGGACTTTTGTGGTAGGTGTTTTTGTTAGTTTTCAGGCAAAAAATATTCAGCTATTTTGAAAAGACAGGGATGGGTGTTATACCTCTGCCATTATAAAGAAAATATTTTAAAACCTGTTTTTTTAACAGTTCTATTGTTCACAGGCAAATTCGGTGGAGTAAGAGGCCTTAGATTAGGCATACTTCAGACAGTTTAGTGAAAAATCTGATTCTGGTAGCGAAGGTTGTTAGTTTGTATATTATGGTGCAATCACACTGGTCTATAAAATACTTCACAGCAAACAAACTAAAAAACAAACAAATCCTGACTTTCAATAGCACTTTGCATGTGTATAATAAATGTACAGAATTGTAGAGTTCTAATTTTTTAAAACCACATTGAATTAATCAGGGTGCATCAGGACACACTTATTGTATTTGAAATCTTGATCGCCTGAGTGCTCTGTCTAATGCTGATAGAGCATGAACCAAGAATGTGTCCATCCCATCACTGGGGATTTTATGTTACATCCCACCTCTCACTAAAATAGCTCTCAGAACTGATAATTAGTCTAGTTGCAACAGAAGCAGTACTATCCTATAGTAGCAATAGAAACATTCACATTTCTTTATCTGTATCTGGCGAAGGAGCCTTTGTGAAGGAGGTGAGCTAGTAAGCTACTACAGCTTACTACTACTACTACTACTTCTAGTAGTGGGACTTGAGGAGGGATACTGGATTTACCGGTATTGACATACCAGTTTTTTATCATTGACTGCATCATTAAAATATCTACAATGGCTGCGATGTAAAAAATCCGGCAAACCAGCCAATGTTAAAAAATCTGGTATGCCGATACCAGTGTTACCGGTTTTATCATCTGCAGTATCAGCTTAATCTGATACCGGTAGTCCCACCCCTAACTACTATTAATAATTTCTATAGCATTACTAGCCATACACAGCACTGTACAGATTCACACTAGGGATGTGCGAAAAACGTGACTTTAGGTGGGAAAAAAGTGTCTGGAAGGGGGAGGCACCTGAGGAGCAGACTTCCTGGCACTAGGGGTGGAGACCAGAGGTGGTTTCAGGGCCAAATGATACCGAAAAAAATAATTTGATTTTGGTATCGATAGCGTTATTTTCGGATGTTTGGCTGAGTTTGGCCGAACCGAACTCCGCCAAACCGAACAACCGAACCCGAACTTGGGTTTTGAACTGAACATCCGAACCACGTTCTGTTCACACGTCCCTAATACACACAACATAAAGACAGTCCATACTCCATGGAGCTTACAGCTACAAATAATTGTGCCAGCAGTGTACCTGGAACTGTACAATCAGTAGTTATAGAGAAGTCCCTACCCTAAAGGGGCTTACAATCTAAGGGAGACAAGGGAGAGGAGAACATTGGGAGAGACAAGGATACATTCATGAGGTTCATCAGGTTGAAATGAGTTTGAGAAAATGCAGGTGCACGTACTTAACTTGGTTACAGGGAAGAGATTCTGAGGGAGGGAGGGATGAGGATGCAGTTTCACTCATGACAAGCCTTATGACTCATGACCGGGGAAAGCCTGATGGAATAGGTAGGTTTTCAGGAGGGATTTGGAAGTTGAGAGGAAGAGACCAGAACGAACGTATGCAGGGAGGGAGTTCCAGGCATGGGGGGCAGCAAGAGAGATGGGGCAAAGGTGTTTAGAGGAGCAGGGCAGTTGCAGGCAGGCAAGGGTCTGGGCAGAGGAGGAGCGAAGCTTCTGGGCAGGAATGTGGTGGAATACAACAACAGAGAGATATGGGGGAGCAAAGCCATGACAAGCCTTGAAGGTGAAGACCAGGAGCTTGTGCTGAATGCATACACGTGGAGGGAGCCAATGTATGGCAGAGAGGAGGGGCGGAACGTGATTAAAGCGAGGGGGCAAGGTGGATTACTTTGGCAACAGAGCGTTGAATGGAGATGAGGGGGCGAGATCAGAGCAGGGGAGACCAGTAAGGAGGAAATTACAGTAGTCAAGGCGAGAGATGACTAGAGGATGGACTACGGTTTTTGCAGTGGCAACAGTAAGGCAGGACCGGATTTTAGCAATATTAGACAGGGCAAAGTGGCAGGATTTGGCAACAACTTGGATCTGAGTTATAAAATAGAGGGAGTAGTCAAAAATGAATCCCAGGCTATGCGCCTGAGGGTGACACCATCAATGGAAACTGAGAGGGAAGTAGGAGGGGAAAGTTTTGGGGGGAAGATGAGGAGTTCCGTCTTGGACATATTAGGCTTGAGTTGGCGGTGAGACATCCAAGCAGAGATGTCAATGAGACAGTCAGTGATACAAGACTGGATGGAGGAGGAGAGGATTGGAGAGAGAGAGAGTTGCATGTCATCAGCATACAGGTGGTACTGGAAGCCATGAGATTCAATGAGTTTACCCAGAGAGAGAGTGTAAAGGGAGAAGAGGGCCCATGACATAGCCTGAGGAAACTCACACAGAGAGGTGAAACAACATAGAGGAGGTACCAGCAAGAGAAACATTGAGGGATCGATTTGAGAGATATGCCGAGAACCAGCCGAGAACAGAGACCCGGAAACCAAGGAAGCATAGTGAATCCAAGAGGAGGCCGTGGTTGACCATGTCAGAGGTGGCAGAGAGATTGAGGAGCACACAAATGGAGTAGAGGCCCTTAGACAAATGGAGTAGAGGCCCTAAGAGAAGGTCATCAGTGATTTTGGCGAGGGCAGTCTCAGTCGAATAGAGAGGGTGGAAACCCCTGGCCGTGCACTCCGCTCCTCTTCCATCCCCTCTCTCACCCTCCCATGCCTCCCCTGCTCCCCCAACCGCTTTTGTCCCTTTTCCCTCGCTGCCCCGCATGCCTGGAACTCCCTCCCTGCCCTCGTTGCCTTGCCCCCACCCTCCACACTTTCAAGTCCCTCCTCAAAACCCACCTCTTCCACTCCACCCTTCCTAACTCCTGCTAATCATCCCCACCCCGGATGATTCCCCACCTGTTATCTGCATACTCCCAATTACTGTAACCAAGCCAAGAACGTGTACCTGAGCTCTCGCATCCTCATGAATGTTGCATCCCTTGTCTCTCCTTCTGTTCCCCCTCCCCTGTCTCCCCTCCCCCTGTCTTTAGACTGTAAGCTCTTGGGCAGGGACCGTGTCTATCTTATTCTTTGTAAAGCGCCAGGTAAATGCTTAATAATAATAATAATAATAATAATAATAATTAATAAAGCACATGTAGACTGCTCACTCCAGGAGCTTGGAAACGAATAGTAGGAGCTAAATGGAGTGATAGCTGGAAGGGTCAGAGGGATCAAGAGTGGCTGCCTTAAGGATAGGGGATACTGGAGTGTTTGAAAGTCGAGGGAAATGACCCAGTAGAGACGGAAAGAATGATGATGTGCAGCAAAGGCGTGGGGGGCAGCTAGGGAGAAGGGCCGAAGGTGGTTAGGGGAGGCATGGGAGGGCGAGAGATGGGACAGAGGAGGAGCGGAGTTCACGAACTGGAGTATGGAGGGAAAAATTAGCACAGAGAAGTAGGGGGAGCAAGGTTGTGAAGAGCTTCACAACTCTTCACAATTTTGATACTTTATTTTCGGTCAACAGAGCGACCATGTTGTAATGCCTTATCTGCCCCGAACTGTTTCAGGAGGGGTGGGGTAAAAATATGATTAAATAAATAAATAAATATCTGTTAGCGGGAAGGTTCTCCTTTTGGTTGGCCATTGATCGGAAGGTTCCCGTTGTGGTCGGCTACTGATGGGCGGGTACCCCTTTTTGTTAGCTATTAGGGGTTTTCCCACAAGAGTTGCTTAGGAAAGTAGATGTGTAGATTTCCAGAGAGTGTTAAACCTTTTCATATACTTGTTAACTCTTTCACTGCCATAAGCTTAAAATGGTTTTCAATTAGCCCCTTTGCTAGGGCACTTTTTTGCCACTAGCCTTAATTTTTCCTCACAGTTGCAGTTTACATGCTGGGTATGGCAGTAATTCTTGAATAAATTGTTTGTAGCTATAAATGACCAAAGACATCTCAGTTGATGAAATTAATTACCAGGTTATTTCATGCTACCCAAAAGAAGATAATATGAAAAATTATAGAAAGCATGTACATTAATATTACAAATAAGAACAAAAAATGTTCCTTTGCTAATTGAAAAATGGAAAGCGTAGCCAGATACAGGTTACATACTTCAGGTTTCCAACATGTAATACTTCATCTCACAAGTCCCTTCGCGGAAAATGAAGGCGAGGGGGATTTGTTGCGCCCCTCCCCCTCAGCAGTTAACGAAATGGCCGCGTGTAGAGCGGGGCTGTTAGAAGTTCCCTCTATGTTTACTGGGTTGCTAAGCAACCCTCCCCAGTGGCGCGAAGGCAGCCCGGGGCTGGGGAGCCTGCCCCTTGATAGGAGAGGCTGTCTCCCTGCCGCGTTTGTGCGGATCATTCGGCGCCTGTTCAGGAAGCAGGTAGCCCACCCACCTCCCCTCTTCCACTGCGGGTTATCTGGTTGCCATTACGGGGCCAGGGAGGAATTTTGAATGAATATCCTAATTAAGGATCATGTTTTTGCCTCCTTCACAGTGGGAGAATAGGTTAAATAGGTGAATTACCAATTTGGTTTAGGACAATTCTGTTTGGCTTATTTTATTCGACTATTAATGCAGTAATTTGGTTACTGAACACAAAATAATTTGATTGGATTTGATTGGGGTATTATGAAAGGTAATATTTGTCGCACTTGGCAGGGGTCCAGTATGTGAAAGTAGATAAATAGGTAGAGCATAGGAAATTGAAGTCATCTCCTTAAGAGATGGGGCCGTGATACACAGACAATGTTGGGCGCAGCATGTCTGGGGTTACGTCCCGGGGAGTGTGCGATAGCTGGGGGACCAAGGATGGGCACAATCCTGGGCCTTGGTGACGCATTAACTCCTTACTTGGTATAGGGTGGGTTTGCACAACTCACCCTCCCCCATTCGGCCATGGCCAGGGCCTGTCGAGGGGGTCGTTTCAGTTATTGTTGAGCAGGGCTGACACTGGAAGGCACATCCAGGTCAGTTCTAGTTAATAAGAGTTTTAATTAGCTAGCATACTGGACCCAGATTGCTTGGAGCAATTACCCACCAGCCTCAGGTTATTGTTAATAAAGAGTGCGGCCTGATTTAAACCAATGATATGTCTCCGTGTCTGATTATGGGGGGCGATGCGTCGACAAAAGTTCTTTTGAAGGTCCTCCTTGTCTTACATTAGGCTAGGTAGGAGACTCAAGTGTTTTTGTAGAAGAAGTCAGGGCAACAGACATGTTTAGAATGATGCTTCAATCAAGTTTACTCTATTTTGACTATTAGACACTCTGATTCTTGTTGAAAAAGCCTCCTTTTCTAGCTGAAGATTATATTTTCTGTGTTTGAGGAAAGGGAAATCCAAACTCTTTTAAGCACTAGGGGAAAGAAACAGGTAACATGCTATTATACTTTAAAGAAGCATTTGATGAGAAAAAGGAGTTGTTTAATGTATGTAAACAATAATAGGTGTGGGAACCCCCCCTCCCCAAAAGACACATATATAAGCACAACGTGTGGGGGCGGGTGAGGGGGGAGTGTTAAAAGCAACCACCATTATTTAAAGTTATCACCTCTTCAAAAAGGTGATGAGAGAGAATTTGTAGATCTTTAAAGATTGGTTGGACAAGTAGCAGTTTCAGAATCATCCATATGAATCTGTCTCACTCTGTCCCTCTCCCAACATCTGACATTGACAACACTGAATCAGTTTCTGCGAGTGATGATCGTTGACAAATGCCATATTTCTTTTTCCTTCACGAGATTTCAAACTTCAATTTAGCAGTGCCTCAATATCGCATATAGTGGATGTAAAACTATGAAGTCCTTGCATCGTTCATTGAGTGGTCTGCCTGTCTCAAAGTAGTATCACTTTATATCCTTAAGAAACGTTGTTGGGGATCCCATCATTACATCTTGGCAATCAGGCCTTTGCTGTGGTTCAGGGGTCCCTCTGTGTGGAACTTGCTCCCTCCAAAGGTCTGTCTCAGTTCCTTCCTCCCTCAATTTATAAAGCTCTTATTTATTCTCCAGGTGATTTCAGGATCCACTGTTACTTCCCCTTAATGTGTGATTTTTCTCCCCCCGTTACCATCCCCCTTTCAATTGTTTTACACAGATTTATATTTTAAATGGATCTTATATTTATTGTATGTTTATGCTCTAAAGCAGTCTGGATGCTATTTGATGGGGAAGGGGCCTTTATATAAATAAAATGTATTATGATGTTCTTGTTATTGAAACCTATGCAGGTGTTTTTCATCCAGAGGATAACCCAGCCTTATCTGTGAGGCAGAGCTTAAGATTTTTTGGCTGGCTTGCTTCATACTCTGCTGGAAGGAGGATGAGAGCGGAGTGTGAAGGGGGGAAAGAAAGCTACATAAGGGAGCAGGTGTGATATATTTAGGGAACTCAAATTTCATATTATTTATTTACTTATTTATTTATTTTCATTATTTATACCCAGCCTCTCCTGCCTAGGCAGCTCGAGGCAGCTTACAAACGTTATATAAGAATCTTCCTTTCACTTTTGTGCCGATGTACCATGCTTTGACTGTTTTGGGAGCAGAGCCATATCATAGCAGTGGGGCTGTAGCTTACTATTAGGCCACATTTCTGCATTTAGATAGGAATTAAATACTTCATTCCATTCTGCATTCAGGGTAGCTTAACTTGCTGGCAAACAAAACAGTTATTTCACATCTGTTCTTTTACAACTGCCAGTATTTCCCTATCTCTTCCATAAAGTAGAAGAAAAAGCAAGTGGGGTGACTCTTCCCTCCCTCTCTCTTGGTTTCAAGCTCTATCCCTTCCTTCTGCGGCCAATTCAGATTGACATGAATGTTGTCTCAATTTGCATTTCAGCTCTGGGAAATTGGAAGTGAACAGCTCAGCTAAATTGAAATAGCCGATTGTGATGTTTGCTTTCATTTTATAGCACTTGTAAAAGAAATAGAAACAAAGTTCTAGCAATCCCTGGGTGCTATGGTGAAGGAACTGCACTGCAATTGGCATTTTAATTGGCAGGCAGTCTCTCTCTGGTTTACACCCCTACAGCACATCCCTACTGTTTACATGCTTTTGAAGAAAGTAGTATGAATTTTTCAGACTGCAGTGTGACTTTCTTCAGTGATAACCATGTTGATATACGCTCTCTTATTGACGGTGTAGAGAAGAAAAAGTTGAATTTCAGGTGTAACAGGCTTTATGTAGCGTAATCATGTGGGCTACTTTGAAAATGAACCCCATAACCAATTCTTTAACATAGCAGAATTATTTTCGTTCCAGACAAATATACTCCCTCCCCCCAACCCCCTGTTATGGTAAGTTAGTTAAATATCAGTTGCTGAAATATGAATTTGAGGTCATGACCAATGATGTTAATGGTAACGGAATTAATTTAGCATTGCCATCTTATGCAGATATCCTGCTTTTTTGTTTTTCTCTCCACATGCTCTCCTGAGCTGGGAGTGGTAGCTCAGTAAATCAGTCAGGGTGTTTTTACATGAGCCTTATTCCTTGGGGACTTCTAAAGCCCAGGGGAAATGAACTCGCGCGTGCGGGGGTGGAGTGGGGTGGGGGGTGCGGCGGAGGTCTAAGACATTCACCCCCTGCTACCAGAAGTCAGCCGGGTGCCACTGGAAATAGCAGGCGCCAGTGAACTAGTGCATGCTTGGAGATATGGACTTATAAAATCCCCATCTCAAGGTTTTTACAAGTCCGTATCTCCAAGCTTGCGCTATTTCATCGGCGCCTGCTGTTTTCAATGGCGCCCAGCTGACTTCTGGTAGTGGGGCTGAATGTCTACCACCACCACCCCACACACGTGAGTTTGTTTCTCCTGGACTTTAGAAGTCCGCAAGAAATGAGGCTTGTAATGCCATGGGAAGTGAGGAATGGGTCTAGCACAGTGACGGGAAACGTTTTCTGGCCCAAGAGAGTGCACTGACAATTTGAAAATGCCCCACAGGCTACATAAGCTCCTTTCCCTGAGTCCCCAGGGCAGCATGGGTCCTCCTTCCCCCTATCCTCTGCTCCTAAGGTGGGGAGGTGAGAGAGAGAGGGCAGTGCAGGTCCTTCCCCTTCTCCTTGGGATCTGGGGGAAGAAGGGGGAGACTCTGGGGGAGGCTGGGATGGCAGGGAGAGTTGGGGTGCAGAGCACTTGGGAAGCCATGGATTGAGGGTCGGATTGAGGTGGAGCAGGATGCAACATGTCCAGGGTCTTACCAGGGCTTATTGTGGGGGAGCAGGGCACAGCAAGGGGACAGGATGAGTGAGCGTGCCCATGTGGTGCTCGTTGCCATGCCCACCAGCAGAAATGTCAGGAGTGCTTGCCATCCATGCCCCCTCATCATGCTCAGCTCCTGCCTGGCCCGGATAAGACTTTAGGTGTGCTGCGTCTTGCTTCATTCACCCTTGGCTTCTCCTTGACTCTCTGGTCTTCTGGTGTGTGGGTCACTGCCACGCTACACTTCCTCTTCTCTCTCTTCCTTCAATGTGGTCCATGGGCCAGACCGTTAAAGAAGGCAGGCTGCGCTGAATGAGAGCTAGGATGACGTGTGAAGGGCTGGAATTGGACCATGGCTGGAGGTTTCCCACCACTGGTACTGGTCTAGCTGGACTTTTAATGAAGGGTTTACTTGGAGAGTATTTGCCAGTTGTAGTCTTTCTGTCTGTCTTTTTTTTGTTTTGTTAAGGTTATCCTCCTTCCCCCCCCCCCCCAAATAAATAAATAAATAAATCAGTGCAGTGTTCTTAGCTCTATTCCAAAGTAATTATCTCCTTCCACTTTTGTTTCCCCAAGTAGGGGTTTAATAGCTCTTCCCCTCCTTTAATCTCCTTGCTTGGCAGCTTGTAATGGATGGTACCAAGGGGAATTCAAATAACAAGCAGTCAATGAGGCATAGAACCTACTAGGAAAACACTAAAGCAGAAAGAACTGATGATTCTGGAATACGGGCATGGGGACTGGAGGTAACTAACTACCACCCTCCCGTACAAAAGATAACCCTTTCTGGAGTAGGAGCTTCCCTTGTGTTTGGAGAGAAAAATATCTCTTTACCCATGCTTCTGATTGTGGGAATACGGAGGAGGTTAAAGTGAGTCATGAGGTATTTATTTCCCCAAAGTGCTCATGAGAACAAGCCCCAGGTGTTACCATTTGTAGGCCACATTCACATGAACAGCTAAATTGGTTTATTAAGTCCTTAGCTCATTTGTACCTGTAGGCGTCGCAGTATGTATGCCAGAATAATCAAAATCCGATAACCTTTCTCTTTCTAAATCGAAGTACCTCGTAATGTGAACCTTTTCTGTTTTTATGTTGGCAAACACTTTACCTGGCTCATTCCCAGGCTAAAGCTCAAAGTATCTGTCCTGCTGAGAACTCTCTGAAGCACATCTTGGAATGCTTTGTGTGTGAGGCATGAAGGGATAGGTGTCGTCATGTGCACTTCCATGACATGGCCACTGGGGGAAGGTTGCAGTGGTACCAAATTCATTGGTTGAGGATTCTGGTTTGAATAATACCGAAATGAGTTGTTATTATCTGAATATTAATGTTTTGACTGTAATAAATTGGTTTAGTTTTGAACATACGAATGTACCCTGTGTGGGAGTACTTCCACTCAGAGAAATAGCCTCTTGCCTACGATGCTATGGTAGTGATGTGATACATCCTTTCACGGTATAACATAGCAAATTTAAAGCCTGACATGGAGCTTTTCAGAGTTTAACACTGTGTTGATCAGTCCCCTCCCCATTCAGTGACACACATGTAATAGGATTAATTTACTTTGGGAGGGGGGAGGGGAACCCTGAGGGGAACCTTTTATATATATAAAAATATTCTGCTCCCTCCAGCCGAATGGCAGTTTGGGGTGGCTCGCAAATACAGTTAAAACAATTAAAACAATCCATACTACACAAAAGGGTTACTTAAACAATATAAAGCAAACCATAAAAGAAGTAAAAGCCACTGGCAAGCACCCACCCCCCACCCTGAGCAGGGTTAAAAGAAAAAATGACCATCTCTATTCCAAGGTCTTTCCTGTTTAGCTAGTTGCATTGTAGCTGTTTGTCTCACACACACAAAATGAGGCTGCAGAGACAATAGTTGAGTTAAAACTGGCCGCAGTTTTTTATTAACCAGACTTGTCATTCTTGTTGGAAAGGAGGGTGGGGGAGGGTGGAGTTTAACCAACCATAACCATAAAACTGTAACGTAGCCATTCCCCTCAACAAGTCGAGTGCCCTGAAGTATTAAGCCTGAATGGAGATATCAGTCCATTCACCTGATCCAGGACCCCCCACCGTTGGGAGTCCAGAGGAAGGAGTGGTGGTTCCTACACTGATTAAGGACAGCATGAGAGCCGGTATGGTGTATAAGTGCTGGACTTGGACCTGGGAAGCCAGGTTTGAGTCCTGTCCTAGCCATGAACTCATTGGGTGGCCTAGGGCAAGTCGCAACCTCTCAGCCTAGAGAGCCAGTGTAGCGTAGTGGATAAGGTGCTGGATTTGGATCTGGGAAGCCAAGGTTTGAATCTTGCCCTAACCATGAGCTCACTAGGTGACCTTGAGCAAGTCACAACCTCTCAGCTTCAGTTCCCCATCTGTAATAAATAGGAATGTGTGTCTGTCTCTTCCAAAGATGCAGGTGATATTGGTGGGGAGAGCGAGGGAGGCGTCGGTCCCCCTGATTGGGGGGGTTCGCCCTCCTATAGCTCAGCAGGTTCAGAGTCTGGGGGTGTTACTGTATGCAGACCTCCGCCTGGAGCAGCAGGTGGAGGTAGTGGCGAAGGCTGCCTTCCGCCAGTTATATCTGGTGCAGAGGCTGCGTCCGTACGTCTCTGGCCTGGACCTGGCCGGAGACGTCCATGCCTTTGTCCCCTCGAGGCTGGACTACTGCAATGCGCTATACGTGGGACTGCCCTTGTTCCTGGTTCGGAGGCTGCAGCTAGTGCAGAATGCGGGGGCCCGGCTCCTTTCGGGGACGGGCCGTCGGGAACACATAACACCTGTGCTCTGGACTCTGCACTGGCTGCCAATATTGTATTACTTTTTATGCTTCCGTAGCTGTACTTTAATTGTTGCTTTTATGACTGTTTTTAGAATGTTTTATAATTGTGTTTTTATTTTTGATATTGTTACCCACCCTGAGCTGTTTCAGGAGGGGTGGGGTATAAATGCAAATAAATAATATTTTTAAAAAAAAATCCTGTGTTCCCTTCACCGCCAGAAAAGCAGGCTAGCAAGAGTGGGACAATTGCTTAAGACGACAACCCCACAAAAGTACAACTGCATGTAGAAATCCAAAAAAAGCTAGCAGTAGTGTGTCCATCATCAGCGGTGCATCCACTTTAAAATCATTATGCCAACCAAGCAGTGCACAGACAAGCAGGCTAGCAAGAGTGGGACATTCACTCAAGAAGAATACAACAACCCCACAAAACAGTGCAACTACATGCAGAAATCCAACCAAAAACCAGACAGCCTAGCAGACATAATTATAGCACCCACAAGAAAGAAACCAGACTTACTTACACACACACACACACACACACACACACACACACACACACACACACAC
>QEPC01001643.1:2249874-2264160 GCA_003113815.1 Sphenodon punctatus | reverse complement strand
CTCTTTTTAAAAAGGCATGGCATTGGTGTGGCACTGGTAACTTGAAAAAGCCCAGGCAAGGGGAAGTCGAGTCAGGCAGAGAGATTCTTCTGCCTCATGGTGCCAAGCAGGCAGCAGCAGTGTGGTACCCAATTATTCTTTTTTTAAAATCCTGGCATGGTGGAAAAGTAAGCCCTGTCCCCCAGCGTTGCCCATATAGACAGGCCAGGCACCCCTCTCCCCTCAAGCCAATTACATACAGATCAGCAGTGCAGCACACAGCCAAATTCACCAAAGAGAATGGGAAATGGCTGTGCAGCCACTTCCTTGCGAGCCAATAAAAAACCTGTCCTGTGGCTTGTCCATTACTCACCTGTCCCCTCCCATACCCCCCTCCTACCAAATGTGGCACTAAATTTCATTCCCTATACACCCTCCTACCAAATATGGTACTAAGTTTCATTTCCTAGCTCTGAGAAGCAAGGGTCAACCATGCACACAGTGGTGCCAGTATTTGATGGAGGCTTCTGAAGTTTTCCGGGGACCGGCCTTGGTCCTTGGAACTTTGGAATTGAAACTGGGAACCAGAATCCCCGGTGAATTCTGAAGTTTTCCTAGGACTGAGTTTCAGCACTAATTGTAAGTCCACTGGGCAGGGACCTTTCTCTAATAACAACAATTGTAACGTGCCAGGTCCACTGCTTGTGCTATGTAAATGCATGATAATGATGATAATAAATGTATCCTACATAGTAACATGGGGGATGGTACTACAAAGAAGGCGAAAAAACCTGAAGCTGGACTTTGCCAATCTGCCCGATCAGGGAAAAATTCCTTCTGGCCCCACTTAAGGCAACCAGCAGAGCCTGTAGTACCAGTCGAAGGGGGTGAGTGGGTGGGCCTCATGCTTTGGTGCTGCCCAGCTGAATGGGAGAGCTCCCGGGTTGATCCCATTCCTGGGCAGGCTCCGCCTCCCACCTCTTTGTGCCTGTAGCCCGTTGCGGGTGCATTGCAGTGCTAATTTTTGTGCACCTATCTCTATTGTGGAACAGTCATTTAAGATTTATGGCCAAAAGGGTAGATGTACTTGATTGCAAGGCTATGGTCCTAGATGTCTAGGATATCATCTCGGTAACTTCACGCAGAGGTAGATTTACTTAGTATCAATTGCAGTGACCAAAAGTGAAAATGTAAACTTGTGGTTTTTTTCTTTCCTGCTTTTTCTTTCAACAGAAGATCTTTTAAGGTATGCGTGATTTTCTCATAAGAGTGTATTATAATATCAGGTTCGTTTTCAGTTAAAATTTGGGCATAGCTAACAGCCATGTTATCTCTTAAAACAAGACAAAACATGAAGCAACTGTTTTTAAACTTGCTATTCTACAAAACTCTTCTTTTTAAAACAAATTCTAGAGGTGGATTTAAGTGTGTATGTTTTGGGCAAAGAATCCCCATTTCTTCTAATGGTATTCGTAAAAGAATAGGGAAATGATAACTCTGCACGAGATAGAATCTCAAAGACACTGTATTTATACCAATTTTGTGACTTGACTAGTAAGTAATCTATTACGCTTGCACCTTTGCTACAAAGCAAGGTGCAAGTTCCTGGAATAGCCTTTCCAGTATGACCATTTAAGATTCTAACGTTTTCTTCCATCGAAAACTTCAAAAGAAATTGCCTTGCTTGCCATGTTTAGCTTCTTATCTTGAGCTTGAGGAAATACCCCAGATTTCAGTAAGTTCATCCTCTTCATCATGTATGTCAGTGCCACCAGTTCTGACATTAATATTATTTATATTAAACTAATAATATCTCACTATCAGGAAATTTATTTCTGATTAATGTAATTGCTTTATATAAGAATTCCCGCACCTTAACAGATCTGATTTACTTCTTGTAGGTGGGAAGTATACATTAATGATTATCAAAATCACCTTACCGATTGATGTAGTTAAAATTGCTGTTATATAATCAGAATTTAATTCTATAATTGATCCTTCAAGAGAGCCTTTAACTGCAGGAAAAATGGCTAGCTGACCAAGATGACACCTATTATTATTTTTCTATCTTTTAAAAAAGATGTAAACCCAGGAATAGATTTCATTACACCACATTTTCTTGTAAACATACAATATCGAAAAACAAACCCAGTAATAGATTTCATTATTGTAAACATACAATATCAAAGTCACTTATACAGGACTCCATGAAGGGTCATTAACTTATGTTTCAAACCAGCAATATTCCACGAGAGTATTCTCTTAGTATATCAAAGGAATGACTCTGAATATTTAGTCATTCCTTTGACTCTCCTGTATATTCTCAGCTGATGAACAAAAAACTCGAGATTTTATATTTATGTCATTGAAAGGGAACATTATCTTCTATTAACTGTACTCTATGAGAACACTCATTTGCTTCCCTAAACACTAAATATCTTGTATACAAGCTCTTAAAGCTTATACTTATTAGGGATAAAGTAGCTGCAACATTACGTCTATGTATGAAACCTTGCAACAAAAATAATATTTTGTTCTGTTAACAGGGCAAAATTATTTATTTATTTATTTTAAAAACTTATTACCCCGCCCCTCCTGCCACAGGCAGCTTGGGGTGGCTTCCAACAATAAAACCTTTCACCAAAGATTTAACTAATCTCTTCTTCAAAGAATAATGGTTTTCCTCCTGATGAGTTTGAAAATTAAATAATATTAAGTGATATTAGATATTTTCGGCAACTTTACCTCAGAGGGAAGAGGCAAAGCTTAGCAGTATTCTTTTACAGTCTGAAGATAACACCAGCCTTTTAATTTCTAGGGCTTTATCTGTCTGTGTCAGGGTAAAGGCACTGCTGGTGTAGTATTCTCCCCCAAACCCTTGCCTATCTAACCATCTTGAGACTTAAATATAATCCTGTGACCCAAGACAGCAACACAGCTATGGAAATTATATTTAATAAATTATAGGTATTTCAACCCCAACTGTACGTCGGTGCTCATTTGGGGGGCCCATTCTGGTTCGGACCGTCTCCTGGTGGGACTGGGCCACCGGGAACATATTACACTGTTCTTCGGTCTCTGCACTGGCTGCTTATACTCTTCTGGGCCCAATTCAAGGTGTTGGTGCTTGCCTATAAAGCCCTAAACGGCCTTGGCCTGACCTATTTGCGGGACCGGCTCTCCACCCGGGTCCCGGATTGGCCCCTGTGGTCATCGAGGGGTGCTCTCCTCAAGGTCCCCCGAGTCTGCCGGGGGGGCACAGTGGGGAGTGCCTTCTCAGTGGCTGCTCCACAGCTGTGGAACTCCCTACCGGTGGAGGCCTGTTTGGCCCTGAATCTCCCCTCTTTTTGATGCTGTTGTAAGACGTCCGCCTGGCCTTTGATGGAGGGGATGTGTATGGTGGGAGGAATGGGTTAGGGTGGGTAGTGGTTTGGGATATTTTAATTCCTCCTTGTTTTTGAGTGTTTTAAGTGTTTTTATTGATGAATTCTCAGCTACTCAGAGCTACCTGTGGCAGGATGGGTGTGACAAGAAATTTTTATAAATAAATAAATAAATAAATAAATAAATAAATTCCACAGTTTAAGAACTGCCGCACTGTGGTTTCACTCTAGGTACACTGTCCATTTTACTGATTGTTGGGGGATGACTATTCAACATCTCCTTTGTATTTTAGTTGGTAGTTTGATACCATATACTGATAGCTGCCGACTGACCTTGCTAGCCGGGGCTATAAGCTGAATGTGACTGGCCTGGGTATTTTTCTTTCTGTGGCTGAGGAACCAGCTTTGCTGCCCTACACTGCCCCTCAGGTTAGCTATCAGAATGATAAATATGAAACTGTTCTTCTGGGGAAATGGTGGTTCTTTGTTTACCGTCTAAAACTTGCTCAAAAACCCAAAACAAAACATGTAATCAAGCAATATGTTTTTGTTGGGACTCAGTCCAGCATATGTTGACTGAAGGAGTAATCTTTATGCCAGCCTTGTAGCTTAGATTTTTTATTTGTTTTTGCACCTAGGCGTCTTCTCTCTAATCCTAAATTAGCAATATAAACAGCAGCAAACACATTACAAAACAAATGAGCAGCGTTTATCACCAAAACTGTGAAAATATGCTGTGTCATACTGTTCTAACTAGAATCCACCAAATGATTTTTAATAGTGTCTTTGAGCTATAAAATAGGATACCAAAAAACCCCGTGTGTCTTGAATATATGAAGTTTATTCTACAGCTATGGGGCAGCTGAACACCAAAGAGACCATTGCAGGAACAACTAATACATAATTGTCCCATCAATTTTTTTGATCATAATTGTTGAGGATTTAGAATAATTAGGAACCTAATATTCTAGCACTGCTCCTTAAATTGGACTGTGACAATGAAAAAGCTGGCAATTAGCCAATGAAATCTTGCCAGGTTTTCTATAAAGTGATCATAATGTCAGGTTCTGAATGGGTATCTGTAAACTGGACACTTAAAGTTTTTCAAACTTGCACCTTCCTTTAAGAGATTTTTGTGTCCGAACGTGAACACAGAGCTCTAACAATTAAATACCATTCATACAGCTTTGTTTAAAATAAATGTCAATCTGTAAAACATTACAAAACCCCTGAATTGTTTTGTGTAAAGGGCTGTAAACAAGCAATGTAAACGCTGATGTTCTTTTCTGTCACGTACAGACTAAACTTTCCTTTCATTGAGAAAGCTAGCTATCCTACAACACCACAAGTGTGCTTTCAAGAGTAGTTAGTATATCCTCTGTGGAGTGCTTCCTGGCAGACGGAATAGCCTCATTGCATAGAAATGTTGTTGGAAGTTTAAATCTTGGTAATTTATTATAAACAATTAGAAAGCACACATTCTAAAATGGAGCCCTAAGGAGCTTTTTTGCAATAACTTGCTTACTATGAATTGCCTGTTGCTCCACTAAGATCATTACTAATGGGTTAAATTGTGCAGCTCCCATTCATTTACACAGAGGTCAGTGCAACTGCTTATAAGGATAAATGCTTACTAGTGGGAATAAATGGTTGCACAGTCTGTCTGACTTGGTAATAGTCTAAGGCCTGGGTTATCTAGGAATTCAGACTATTCCTTTACGAGAAATATCTAAAAAAAATAATGACAGCTGTGATTGTTTCTCTGCATAAGTTTCCTGTTTGTTTCCAGTTGGAAATGTAGGTGGTTTTTGATGTCTTTAAAGGTTTTTCAGGATTGCCTTGATAAGGAATAGGGCAAAAAGGGAAATAGCTGTAAAGCATTTGTCTTGTCCCTGAAATGTTGAACATCTTACGCCTGGCAATTTAACTTTCTCAGTTGGATGCGCCTTCCTTTGTAGTTTTTGCCCTGAGTAATCTGACATAGTTCTTGTGACTTTTATGGCTGTCTAGATGATCATTGTCACTGAACCCTGGAAAAAGACAGGTGGACAAGGAATGGGGTTAAGCCGCCCTCCCCCCCCGATAGATCCGGTCAAATATTTCCCAGCCGGGTTAGGAGGGTGGCCAGTTACCTAGTCAGGTGCCAGCCCCTGTAGCCTGGCTTGTTCATACCTAAGTAGCCTGCCTCCCCCCTATCGCAAGCCCACTTCCAGCCCAAAATGCCCACCTTGGGTAAGGGTGTGTGTGTCTGGGGGTGGTTCCCTGCGGAGACCTACTGAGCAAGGACGGGGGCACCAGCTTAAGACTTGTGATGCCCCCCTACCTCCCCGGGATGGGAGCAGGCTTTTTAGCTGCTCAAAACTCAAATACCCTGCCCCTTGTCCCTGACCCTTTAATTGGGCGGCCCATTCCCCATTGTTATGCTAAAAATGAACCCCTAACTCTGGGCCGGACCTCTGCCATGAGCACGACAGTGTCAGGATCCGCGGCGCCCCCCTCGGGCGCTGCAGCATGCAGCGGGGAGGAGGGCGGCGGCAGAGCAGGAGCAGGGAGGAAAACCCTAGCCCGAGGGAGGAGGTGGCCCCGCAGGCACAACAAGGGGAAGCCAGAGAACGGGAGGTGGCCATGCCCCCTGGGGTGGAGCAAAGAGTCCCCGGCCACGTGGAGAGCGTAGGAGACCCGCCCGCGTTGCAGGAGGGCGGGGCTCCCCTACAGCTGACAGAAGCGGCGCCACGCCCGCTGCGCCGCTCTGCAAGATTAGCGCGACAGAAAGAGGGCGGGGCTAGCCCTTTATAACTCAGGCGGCCGGAGCGTTCAGGGCTGGTGATTGAACGCAGACCGGCCGCCTGAAAGCAAGCTAAGTGAGAGTTGTGAGCCTTGGGATACTGAGAGCCTGTGATTTGAAGTGTTGAAACCTGCCTACCCCCCCCCCGTGTGAGTCTAGTGTGAAGAGAAAGGGTGAGTGAACGAGTGATTCTCCTGGTCCCTGTGGTGCCCCTGCCCCCTCCCTTGGGGCCCGGGTGCGTGAACCCCCTTGTCCCCTTCCTACAACCCTGTGGTACCCTGCGCACGCCTCCCTCACCAGTCTTCCGCACCATACCGACCCAACCCTTGAGTGCACGAGTGATTGCGGTCGCGGTGAAAGGTGAGGGCCTTGCTTTGCCTGCAATCTCGGCGCCCTATGATGATAGGGGCCTAGCCCAGACCTTGTGTCACGGGCAGTGGCCCATATACTATCCTGACGGGCATTCCTCCACCCCGGGAGCGCACCGGCCGGATCCCCAGGCGCAAGGTAGCGTGTGGCGTGTGGTGTGCGCGTGGTCCTTAGGCCCTTCCACTGACAGAATCACCAGCATAAACAAACTTCCCCAGGGTGGGATTATGAATCTTGCCGAGGAAATGGCGGAATTAACCCGAGCCGTTCGATCTTTGGCCATGGAGGTGCGGGATATTCAAGAAAAACAACATGAACTTGTAGCCCTTGTAGGTCAGGGCACCGCTCCGACAGAGGCCCCCCTAACGGAGGGGGCCGTAGGGGGGATAGCACCACCCCCAGGGGCGGCCCCTCCACCACCGATGGGGGGGTTCCTGAATCCCGGACCCGGGGGCCCACTCCCCGGCTTCCTTCCTCGAGAGCCTCGGGGCCCCAGGGTGGAACGCTTCACGGGGGACCGCAAGGCCTACCAAGGCTTTTTGGCCCTGTGTAGGCTTACGTTCACCCTCCAACCCGTCACGTATGCCTCTGACGAGTTAAAAGTGGCATTTATTATAGGCAACTTAGGCGGGGTAGCCTTAGAGTGGGCTACTACCCTGCTTAAGGGAAATAGCCCCCTCCTAACCCATTATGAGGAGTTCCTTACGGAACTCTCCTTCCTATTTGATGACCCCCACCGAGTGAAAGATGCCGAGACCGCCATGCTTGCGGTCAAGCAGGGGAAGGGGAGCGTAGTGGAGTACATTACTCAGTTCCAGCAGTTGGCTCTGGAACTCCGATGGCCAGACACCGTGTTGAGGGTGATGTTTCGTAAGGGCTTAGTAGAAGAGATCAAGGATCAGCTTGCCTTTACGGAAGCCCCCGAGACGTGGGAAAAACTTGCCAGCCTGGCCCTACGCATCGAAGAGCGGCTACGGGAGCGGCGTCGGGAGCGCCGTCAAGAGCCTCGGGCTTTTGGAACTCGACCTTTCTTCCCACCACCATCCTCTACCCCCACTTCCAAGAACGATGACCCAGAGCCCATGCAGCTGGGGGCATCTCGAGGCCCTATTTCGGCAGGGGAGCGAGATCGACGTCGACGCAGCCGATCGTGCTTTTATTGTGGGGAAGCCTCCCACTTCATTAATGACTGCCCGGCACTACCCGTAGACAGCAAAAGGTCGGGAAACGAGATAGGCCAGGGCAGACAGGGGTTGCCCCGGCCATAAGATCCATCCCCTGCACTTCTAGCACTCGGGGGCAACATCTATGCCTCCCAATAACCCTTCACACCCAGCCCCAGCGGTCGCGGACGGTATGGGCCTTAATCGACTCTGGGGCATCTGGAAATTTTATTGACAATAAGTTTGTTCAGGATAGCGGCATCCTGACCCGACCCAAGGTAGTCCCGGAAAAGGTGCAAGCTATTGATGGCTCCCCGTTGGTCTCAGGCCCGGTGGTCTGCCAGACATACCCGCTTCAATGCGCTATTGGCAACCACCAGGAAGACCTCATTCTGGATATTGTTCGTACTCCCTTCTTCCCTGTGGTATTAGGCCTGCCGTGGCTCTGTCGCCATGACCCGCTGGTCAAATGGACTACCCGCGGTCTTTCCTTTCAGTCCCCCTATTGCCAGCAGCATTGCCTCCATTCTCCACCCCCTGGACCGGCGTTCGGTGCAGGCCAGCTAGCGGCCGGCACGTGGAAGGAACCTCGTCCCCCCTGGTTACCCCGAGAGTACGCGGAATTCCAAGATGTATTCAGTAAACTGAAAGCCACGCAATTGCCACCGCATCGGGCCTATGATTGCCCTATCGACCTTGTGCCGGGAGCAGAACCCCCTTTTGGTCGGATTTATGCCCTCGCGGCTCCCGAGCTAAAGGCCTTACGACAGTACCTCGACGAAAACCTTGAGAGTGGAGCCATTCGCCACTCCTCCTCGCCGGCCGGGGCCCCAATCTTTTTTGTGTCCAAGAAGGATGGGGGGCTCCGACCCTGCATCGATTATCGAGGACTGAATAAACTTACTATCAAGAACCGCTATCCGCTCCCTTTGATCCCGGAATTACTAGACAGGCTCCAAGGAGCCATCATCTATACCAAATTGGACCTCCGAGGGGCCTACAACTTGGTTCGGATGCGTGAGGGCGACGAATGGAAGACGGCCTTTCGAACTCGCTACGGCCACTTCGAATATTGTGTAATGCCCTTCGGGCTTGCTAATGCCCCAGCTACCTTCCAACATTTCATTAATGATGTATTTCGAGACCTACTTGATGTTTTCGTCATCGCGTACCTTGATGACATCCTCATCTACTCTTCATCCCTTCCCTTGCACTATGAACATGTGCGGCAAGTACTCCAGCGGCTCCGCCAACACCAACTCTATTGTAAGGGAGAAAAATGTGCCTTTCACCTCACCACGGTGGAATTTTTGGGATTTGTTATTAACCCCACGGGCATCAAGATGGATCCTCACAAGGTAGATGCCTTACTGCAGTGGCCACCACCCACTGCGGTAAAAGCTCTCCAGCGTTTCCTGGGGAGCACTAATTATTATAGGCAGTACATTCCTAATTATGCCGAAGTTACGAGACCTTTGACCCGACTATTGAAAAAACACCAAGTGTTTCACTGGGGGCCCGAACAACAACGCAGTTTCACGTTTTTGAAAAAAGCCTTCACGTCTGCGCCCTTGTTACAACATCCCTCCTTTGAGAGGCCGTTTCATGTGGAATCTGATGCGTCCAGTGGAGCCCTCGGGGCCGTCCTCTTACAACAAAACCCTTTAACCCAACAACTCCTTCCATGTGCGTATTATTCTCGGCAATTAACTCCCGCCGAATGTAATTACACTATTTTGGACCGCGAGCTCCTCGCCATCAAAGCCGCCTTCGCTACATGGCGGCACTACCTGGAAGGAGCAAAATACCCCGTTACGGTGGTTACGGATCACAAGAACTTAACCTTCCTACAAACGGCCCACATTACCAACGCCCGCCACGCACGCTGGGCTCTATTCTTCGCCCGTTTCTCCTTCACGGTACAGTATCGGCCGGGACGACTGAACGTCCTTGCAGACGCCTTATCCCGATATTACGATGAAAAGACGGCACAGAAACAATCTCAAGGCCCGATCTTAGATGCCAAGGTTTTCGCCGCATCATACGTGCAGCTCCAGCAACTTCAAGAAGCAAGTGCCACGGATCCAGAGTGTCTTCAAGTGTCCGCAAATGCTTCCGACAACGGACTCTGCAAAAGAGAAGGACGCATTGTGGTACCGACATCCTGCCGCGCGGCGTTGCTGTGGGCCCACCATGACGCCCCCTTAGCTGGACATCCGGGCGTCCAACGAACCTGTCAACTAATACGGCGATCATTCTGGTGGCCCTCTTTGACGCAGGATGTCCGCCGCTACGTCGAAGCATGTTCTGTGTGTGCTCGCACCAAGCTCCCCCGACAAGCCCCGCTAGGCCTACTCCAGCTGTCGCCCCTCCCGCAGGGGCCCTGGCAACGCATCGGAATCGACTTCATTGTAGAGCTCCCCTCCTCTCGAGGTCATAATACCATTCTTGTCATCGTTGACCATTTTACGAAAATGGCCCATTTTGTCGCATGCAAGGGATTACCCTCCGCACGGCGTACCGCACTCCTCTTCATACGCCACGTCGTGAAGCTCCATGGATGGCCCCGCGAAGTGATTTCTGACCGGGGAACCCAATTCGTATCCCGTTTTTGGAGGGCCCTTTTTGCCGCCCTCCATGTAACCCTCAGCCCGTCCACGGCATACCATCCACAAACGAATGGCCAAGTGGAACGAGCGAATCAAGGATTGGAACAATACTTACGTTGCTATGTCAATCATTTGCAGGATGATTGGCATGCTTGGCTACCCTTAGCCGAATTTGCACACAATAATGCACCGAATGCCTCCCTAGGAGACTCCCCCTTCTACGTGTCGTACGGCTTTCACCCCCAAATTGGGATCCCCGACCTTTCGTTAACGCAGGTCCCGGCCGCAGGCGCGATGGCAAAACATATTCATGCCACTCAGCTCTTGGCACGCCAAACCCTAGAACACGCCCGGCAACAGTACAAAAAACATGCTGACAAACACCGACAACCCGGGCCCCCCCTCCAAGTAGGGGACTACGTTTGGGTCAGCCGACGGCACTACCCGTCCATTCGTCCCTCCGCTAAACTGGACTTTCGTTATTGGGGACCGTTCCCCATTATTCGCCAAGTTAATGAGGTCACCTTTACGGTTCAGTTACCTCCCCATGTTAGAGTCCACCCTACCTTCCATGTCTCCCTCCTGAAAAAGGCTACGCCCCCTCTCACGCCCCCCACGCCTCCAGAGCCCCCTGTGCTGTCCCCCCTGGGACCGGAGTATGAGGTCCGGGCCATTCTGGACTCTCGCCGGCGTTATGGCCGCCTCCACTACTTAGTAGATTGGGCAGGCTATGGACCTGCCGACCGCTCCTGGGAACCCGCTGCCAACGTTTCCGCCCCCCGGCTGGTACGACAGTTTCATCTGCGCCACCCCGCCCGCCCGGGCCCCTCCTGGTCCCTTGGCCGGGGGGCTCGACGGGGGGGTACTGTCAGGAGCCGCGGCACCCCCCCCGGGCGCCGCGGCATGCAGCGGGGAGGAGGGCGGCGGCAGAACAGAAGCAGGGAGGAAAACCCTAGCCCGAGGGAGGAGGTGGCCCCGCAGGCACAACAAGGGGAAGCCAGAGAACGGGAGGTGGCCACGCCCCCGGGGGTGGAGCAAAGAGTCCCCGGCCACGTGGAGAGCGTAGGAGACCCGCCCGCGTTACAGGAGGGCGGGGCTCTCCTACAGCTGACAGAAGCGGCGCCACGCCCGCTGCGCCGCTCTGCAAGATTAGCGCGACAGAAAGAGGGCGGGGCTAGCCCTTTATAACTCAGGCGGCCGGAGCGTTCAGGGCTGGTGATTGAACGCAGACCGGCCGCCTGAAAGCAAGTTAAGTGAGAGTTGTGAGCCTTGGAATACTGAGAGCCTGTGATTTGAAGTGTGAAACCTGCCTACCCCCCCCCGTGTGAGTCTAGTGAAAGGGTGAGTGAACGAGTGCTGCTCCTGGTCCCTGTGGTGCCCCTGCCCCCTCCCTTGGGGCCCGGGTGCGTGAACCCCCTTGTCCCCTTCCTACAACCCTGTGGTACCCTGCGCACGCCTCCCTCACCAGTCTTCCGCACCATACCGACCCAACCCTTGAGTGCACGAGTGATTGCGGTCGCGGTGAAAGGTGAGGGCCTTGCTTTGCCTGCAATCTCGGCGCCCTATGATGATAGGGGCCTAGCCCAGACCTTGTGTCACGGGCAGTGGCCCATATACTATCCTGACGGGCATTCCTCCACCCCGGGAGCGCACCGGCCGGATCCCCAGGCGCAAGGTAGTGTGTGGCGTGTGGTGTGCGCGTGGTCCCTGGGCCCTTCCACTGACAGACAGTTTGTAAAAAACGACATCCTCAACTTTCCCCACAAAAAGGCCAGATCAAATTAGCTATGCTGTGGGGAAGGTGAAAAAATGGGGGCAGCAGAGTCAATCAGATGCCCCCCTAAAAATTCTTTCCTGGCCCCGACAGGCAACCAGCATGCGTCCACAACAAAGCAGGCATTGGTGGGTGGGTGCATGTGCTCCAACCATGCTCCACCTGGCCAAGAGAATGGCGTGGGGGGGAGCTGGAGCTTAAATTAGGCGCTGAGAGGGTTCCCACCCAGGGGACCTCCCCATCGGTGCTGAACCCGTTGGCCAGGTGATTGGCCCCATACCTTAGCCATGCCAATATGGCAGTGGCCTACCCCACATGCCCCATCCCTGTCTCCTCTTCCAAAGGGGGTCGTGACAAAGAGCCCTCTCCCAGGAGGGGCATTGTTGCCGAACTCCAGAAGAAGACAGGTGGACAAGGAATGGGATTAAGGAGGCCACACTCTTTATTAACTTGATGATAAAACCATGTGATATGAGAAAGGAGATGGGGGCGCTCTCCCCCTCCCCCCACAGATGGATCTGGTCAAATATTTCCCAGCCAGGGTAGGAGGGTGGCCAGTTACCAAGTCAGGTGTCAGTCCCCATAGCCTGGCTTGTTCATACCTAAGTAGCCTGCATCCCCCTATCGCAAGCCCCCCTTTCAGCCCAAGATGCCCACCTTGGGTAAGGGGGAGGTCTGGGGGCGTCTCTCTGTGGAGACCTGCCAAGTAAGGACATCGGGGGCCACCGCTCTTGCCAGACCGCACCTGAACGGTTTAAGACTTGTGATGCCCCCCTACCTTTCTGGGATGGGGGCAGGCTTTTCAGCCGCTCAAAACTGAAATTCCCTGCCCCTTGTCCCCACCCCTTTAAAGGGGCAGCTCATTACCCATTGTTATGCTAACACTGAACCCCTAACTCTGGAATGGACCCCTGCCAGCCGCTCTGCTTGGTTTGTTCCCCCCCAACCCCAGGTTAGCGTAACACCATAGCCAGCTCAACCGTCAAGACCTCCAAGTACAGATCGGTTCCTCGGTCAGACAGATTGACACCATTGAGCCAGTAAAGGTCCGACTGATCACGACGAATCTGGTGATGGGTAATGCAGCCCCAACCATTCGCGACCATCCATATTCTGATCTCTCTACTTCCAACAAGTTCCCAGGATCCTACCTTCCAGTTCAGCTCCGGTGGCGGTCCGGCGGCCTCAGCGCAGACTGTGGCTGCCAGCTTCAGATGCTAGTAGGCCTCTAGCATCTGAAGCTGGCAGCCACAGCCGGCGCTGAAGCCACCGGACCGCCGCCGCCACCCGGAACTGAACTGGAAGGTAGGATTCTGGAAACTTGTTGGAAGTAGGGTGATCCCTGGGGTGGGGTGGGGGTGTTAAACCCCCCCCCAGGGATCAGGTCTAATACTTACCGGCTGCTGCTGGGACGGCCGCTGGTGTTGGGGGGCTCTGGGTTGCCGGCAGAGAGTCACTTAGGGGAATTTTTTTAAAAAAATCCAGGCTGGGCAGGGTGGATGGGGGGTGTCCCCCCTTCCACCCGCACAGCCTGGACTCGGGGAGGGAAACGTGGGTTTTTGGTGGGGTTTTTACATTGCGGCCATTCATTTAAATGGCCGCAATGTAAAAAAAAATCCGGTACCCGGAATCCGTCAACCGGGCCGGATTACCGGGTTGAATCCGATAATGCCGGTATGCCTAGTACCGGCATTATCGGATACCGGAAAATCTGGTAGTCCCGTCCCTACAAATAATACATTAAAAGTTAAATTTGATCCCTCAACCAGTGAATTGACATCTGAGATACCTGTGCGAGTTGGGGTAAGGCAGGGCTGTACGCTCGCCCCTAGCCTGTTTAACTATTATCTAAATGATCTGGTCCCTATGGTCTCCTCTGATGATTTTGTTCCCCCGCGCCTGGCAACTAGGGCAATTGGAACCCTGTTGTATGCCGATGATGCAGTTCTTCTATCACAGACGAGACTAGGACTGATGAAACAGCTTAGAGCTGCTGAAAACTTCTGTTCCAAAAGTGACCTCCAGATTAATTACACTAAAACCAAAATAATGGTTTTTGGGAAGACCAGGAAACAGTACAACTGGACGATTGGTCAGGAAAAAATAGAGCAAGTAAACAACTTTCAATATTTGGGTATTATGCTGGATAAAGGCAGTAATTGGGCTCTGCAGGCCAAACTGGCATTAAATAAGGCTAGGGGTACAGGACAGGCAATATTGAATT
>QEPC01001643.1:2213596-2248963 GCA_003113815.1 Sphenodon punctatus | reverse complement strand
GCTATGATATTTTAGTTATTTAATTTTACTATGACTTAATTCCTTTTCTTTTAGTTCCTGTTAAGCATATATATGGCAAGGAAAATGTTAGAGATGGGATTTTGTTAGTTTTTATTTGAACTGAGGCAATGGCTAATGTCACGCCTGGTCTGTGTAATTTTAATTTTGACCAATGAAAATCAATCAATCAATCCATTCCACCAGGGTGCCTTTCTGGAGGTCCCCTGTGTAAAACTGGGGGCTACAATGGAAAGGGTGTTTTCGGTGGCCGGGCTGCAACTTTGGAACTCCCTTCCGGAGGAAGCCCGCCTGGCCCCAGGTCTGCTGTCTTTTCGCCGAGCCTACAAGACCTGGCACATGACACCAGTGCTCCGGGATCTGCACTGGCTGCCTATAAAGCACCGAGCCAGGTTCAAGGTGCTGGTTTTAACTTTTAAAGCCCTTCACGGCCTGGGCCCTACCTATCTGTGGGGCCGCCTCACTCCCCATGTGCCCATACAGTCCTTGAGATTATCTGTGGGAGCCTTTTTGGAGGTTCCCTGGGTGAGGCAGGTGGCCACCGATGTTAGATCTTTTTCAGTGGCCGCCCCAGTGCTGTGGAACTCACTCCCAGAGGAGGTTCGGCTAGCTCCCACTCTCCTATCATTTTGACATTTATGTAAGATCTGGCTGTTCCGCCAGGCTTTTGGAGGGGGGGGGACCCCCAATTGTATATTTTTAACAGTTTTAAATTGTTTTATTGTTTTTTATACTGTTGTTCGCCTCCCCGGGCTGCTCTGTGGGCAGGAGGGGCGGGATATAAATTTTATATAAATAAAAAATATTTTTTTAAAAAAATTATTACTACGGGTACTGCTTAGAATAATGTGAATAGCATGTTGCATACGTATGAGCTTTTTCAACAAAAATAACTATTTTTATTTGCAGCCCAGCCACAAACTTAGGCAGTGGGCTACTGTGAATTTACATGAATTTACATAAACCAGTGCATATACATTTATGCAAATTTGGAGGGACATTTCTACTTTTATTCTGGGCGGAATTTTGCATTAGTTTAGCCTGGGGGCAGGGTTTTGGGGGTTCAGAGTGCAACTTTTATTCCTCTGCAGGCACTTAAAAGGTTAGGAACTACGTATTTTATTTTGTAGCATCTGGCCACAGTCCTAAACACACACGATCATGAGAGAGTCCTGTTGATTTCCTTGGAGCCTACTTGTGGTGCAAGTGTGTCCTCTGATTTTTATGGTTATTTGTTAATTCCAAATAATTGTTAAAAGTGCCCAGACTTAGCTTCTGTTTGTTTTTTTAGAAATACCAGTAAAATAAATTAATTGGTTTTTAATTTGGTTGTCTTCTCTGTGTTAATCACTGTAGCTGAAATGCCTTGCTGATACATACTAGAAATTAATGCATATAACAGAATTAATCTTATTAGTAGCGAGATTATTTTTGCCAGGTTGTTGGCACAGATGTTGAATGCCTCACTGATAATTGGAAAAAATAACGATGGCTCTCGTCTGGATCTTTAAATGCATCTTTGGAAAGCCTCCTTTCATGAATCCCAAGTCCACTTCAGAACCATGGAAATTAATTAAAGCTGGTGCTCCAACATGATGATTTTCTCTCTTTCCTAGGATCATACATGGTGGTGGATTCTTCTGACCATGGCCCTGGAGAAAAGGCTCGACTCCAGCTTCCTACAATGAAGGAAAATGATACTCACTGTATTGATTTCAGTTACCTCTTATATAGCAAGACTGGGATAAACCCTGGAACCTTGAATATCTTAGTTAGGGTGAACAAGGGACCTCTTGCTAATCCCATCTGGAACGTGACGGGATCCACTGGCAAAGACTGGCTTCGAGCTGAGCTAGCTGTCAGCACCTTCTGGCCAAATGAATATCAGGTAAGCCTGTCTTCTTAATTCACTTGGAAGAACTATTTTATTTCATGGGATAACAGCTTTTCCACATGCTTTCCAGGATAATATTCTGCTGGTGCTGCAAATATTGCTGCTTGTGTCAACTGTTCTACATAAATGTGGGCTTCACTCTCTTCATTTGACGGTTCTTTAATCCACGGAGACACAGAGTATGGGCATCTTTAGACATAACAAAGATCGGGTGTCAAAACCCCTAAGCACGTGTTTGGCCATTGTGTGTAAGCATCATAACACTCCCAACACCAATTTGGCCACCCGTTGAACATGCGATGTGAACACCTTGCATCACAAAGATAATTTGCGTGTTCTGGCTGAACACGTGGCCAACGTGTCTAATGATACAATGTGCTGTGTTGGCAGGTACAACATGGGGAATGAGGCGGCAGCACTTGCGTTTTGAGATCCGATGGCAAGGAAAACAACAATTTGCCCCAAGATGGGCTGTGTGTCTAAGCAGTGCCACATGGTGAACACATGGTCAAACTGGTGTTCATATCAAAGTCAAAACAAACATTCAGACACCCATTGACATTATGTCTAAAGACAACCTCTGAGGCTTCTCAGCAACTGAACTTTATTTGAGGTACTACAGTCCATGAAGGCCTGCAACATTAACTGCTTCCCAAGCACTGGCCTCTCAGGTCTGCCCTCTGACCTGGTACTGCTCATGCAGAGACTAATGTTGCTGTGCAGGATGTTACATAGCCTAGATCTCTAAAGTCTTTGCTGTAGCTCCCCCTTGTGGATGGAAAGCTCTATCATAACACCCTACACCTGCAGAGTTAAGTTAAGCCTAGAATTGATGGTCTGCAATTATTGATGAATGGTTAGGCTACAACATACTTTTCTGGAGTCCTCTGTTTGTCGAGTAGTGAAAATGGAAGGGGTAGGGTGAAAAGCAATAGCAACTACTTCCCTATTTTTGCATACTATCTTAAGGAGTGTAACTAAAGGATGACATATTCAATAGTCTTTCTTCCCATGTTGAGGGACAAAGGGAATGCAGATTAGTAATGTACATTCCGAAACATGGTAGATGTGTGCACACTAGCTCTGTACCTTTTTTGTATAACTGAAAGTTGACAATTTTGGAAAGGCTGGAGAGGCAGATGTCATCTAGCTCTTATGAAAGTACTGTTTCTGGGCTTCCTGGTGGTCTCACTGGAAGGACATGAGTAGTTCACACATGAATTCAGCCATGAGATGGGAGTTGGTGGGGTTTTGGAAACCGTGTTATCATTTTTAACTTCTTAAATTTCCTCATGATTGATGTCAAAGCTCTTATGGTCTGATTGAAAGGCTGAGTCAATAGAAGCCTTATATCGACTCAAAAAGGTTTAGGATGAGACCCTAAGGAAGGTTCAAACAAAGCTGTTTTTTTTTTTTAAATGTCTACATAAAGGGGGGTGGTAAATTCAAAATATTTTTGATACAATAGATTGGCAGTTATGTTTCTCATATAAGCTGTTATACAGCCACAGACTTCATTTTTTAAAATGTAACTTATCTTTATATTTTAAGAAAAGAATTAGAACTACGGAAGCAAAGGTTGTGTATCATTTCAGACTTGCTTTGTTAGGATTCAGTTATGTCACATCTTCAAAAGCAGGGCTGTAGTGTTGGTAGTTTTATATTGATCATCTACTTACTGTCTTCAGATGAAATTAAAATTGGTGGTTGGGGCTTTTTGGACTGGCATCATTATCTCTTAATTTGTTTTAGCTAGGGCAAAGATTCTGTCATGGCATTTAAAAAAAAACACCCCAAGAGGCTATATGGTGCAGTACAAATATAGCAAAGGCAACCACAACAAAGACTGCACCTTTATTATATGTTATAAAAACTCTAAATTTTTAATAAAGGTAAACTATTCTCAAAGCTGAAAGTCCAGCCAGAAATAGATTCAAGATATAAAGACAAAAAAGTCCCAAGAATTCATTCATAAGATCCAAATACCAAAATTCAACAGTTGTTCAAGGATTAAGTGTTCAAAAAGGAGTGTCCAGAAAAGAAGCTCTGATGAATCTGTCTTTAGGAGCTCAAAGTGCCCATTGATCTGCCTTCAGGAGTTGAAAATGCCCAATGTTTAGCCAAAGATGCAGCTTCCTTAGGGGCCAGTCTTTCTAATAAAACACTCTTCTTCAACATGAATCTAGGAAAAATACAAATAGAATCTATACAGAAAGGGAAAATGATAAACCAAAAAAAGTATAAAGTATTATAATACCAAAAAGCTTTATATGTACAT
Organism: Sphenodon punctatus; assembly: GCA_003113815.1. Taxonomy (NCBI): domain Eukaryota; kingdom Metazoa; phylum Chordata; class Lepidosauria; order Sphenodontia; family Sphenodontidae; genus Sphenodon; species Sphenodon punctatus. Next base: position 2,244,773 of record QEPC01001643.1, on the reverse strand, counting down.
ATGGGGTAAGGCCCCTACCCCCTTTTTAATACTTCCATTTTACATCAAGCTTCTAACTCTTTAAAAATGAGCCAAAGCCTTTCCCTAATTATAAAAATATTTTCCATATAAAATTACTGTAGTTATTTTTAGTTTACTGTAATTATTTTTTAGTAAACCTTATATACAAATAGTATCACTATACATACTCCTCTGTTAAACTTAATCACAGTAAAACAGGTTTAATTAGAACAACAGTGAACTAAAGGAATATCCATAACAAGCGTACCAAAATAAAAAGTATTATATTCTATAGATTAGCAGAGTTTACCCTGAGGTTCAAAAGGTATGAAAAGGGTTAAAATGCCCCACTAATTTACATTTTATAGCAGACCTCTTCGTCTACCCTGGTTGTCTCTTGGTGTTACAGAGAAAAAATGAAGGAGCCAAGTTATATAGGGAGGGCATAGTCACATGGGAGCTCTAGATCAATTAGGGTTAATTTATTTTACTCACTCTTGTGTGATATCTAATTTACAAAGCTAATAATGATCTACGTAACCTAATCGTAACACTGCAAAATCACAGAAAAAGGACCAAACATCCAGTTAAATTTTTAAAAGTAAAAACAGGGATGTTCTCCCTAAAGGTGTAATGTGGATGTAATTAGACAAAAGCCCAGTTATACTGGGGACTTTTTTGTCTTTATATCTTGGATCTATTTCTGGCTGAACTTTCAGCTTTGAGAGTTGTTTACCTTTATTAAAAATGTAGAGCTTTTTATAATGTATATTAGGGGTGGGACTCCAGGCTGATTATCGATGTTGGTTTCTATCAGTGTTGGCTCCCCTGTGTTTCAGATCCCCTACCGGTGTTGGTTTTATCGGTGTCGGATATTTCCCATTGAAGTCAATGGGATATAAGTTTTAAATAAATAAAATAAATAAATAAATGGGAAATTTTCTCATTGACTTCAATGGGAAAGTCTCCGACTCCGAGACACAGGGAGGGAGCTGATGCAGAAGAAACTTAAACCCCTCACGGGGCATCCCTCCACCCCGCTCATGGCCTCGAAGGGTGGGGGTGGATAATTACCCCCAACACCCCCCACCTGCAGGGGCCTGGTGTTACACCTCTGTAAAGCGTGTTACGATCAGTCCTGGGTCCGGGCGGAGGGTGGGGGTGATGGCCGCCGCCAGCTCGGCTGGTGGTGGCTGGGTCTCCTTCACTGCCCCGGCAGTGGAACTGGCACCCCAGCCGGCGGCAGCCATCACCTCCACCCAGACCCGGGACCACTGGTAAGTACACTTTACAGGGGCCCCAGGGAGGGGAGAGAGGTCTAAAGCTGGGCCCCGGCGGGTGGGGGTATTAGGGGTAATTATCCACACACCCACCCTCTGAGGCCAAAATTGGGGTGGGTGCCTGTGGCTTCCCCATGGGTCAGAGCTCTTCTCATTGAAGTCAATGGGGAGGATTTCCCATTGACTTCAATGGGAAGATCCAAGATCCGATAATCGGGTGCCGAGAGGGCCCAGTTCTTGAATCTCTCAGTTTGAACTGAAAGTGGCATTATTGGACATCCTTGGTTTAAACTGAAACCAAAAGTCCCATCCCTACTGTATATAAAGGTGGAGCCTTTGTTGTGGTTGCATTTTTTTAAAAAAAGGCATGACTAGGTCCTTGTTGAAATGATTAAAAGTCACAGAAAATTCATGGGTAAATGGCCATGACAGAATCTTAGTCCTGGTTGTCTTCTGGGGGTGAGAAAATCACGGCAGTCACAGCAAAGTAGTAAAAGTCATGGACTGGGGATGGGGGAAGGGAGGGGAATTCACAAAAAAAAGTGACCCCCATGATCATTGTGACAGAATCTTAACCCTAGTTATAGCCTAATGTCACTCAAATCACTCTCCTTCCAACCTCATAGGTCTAATATTTGAACCATATGAAGTTCATTCCATGCAGTTTTTCATTATTTTACATTATAAAATGAAAAGGAGGTATAGACACATGTTTACCTAAACTGGCCATTGTCATACTAACTCTCTAAATGCTATCTACTACTACTACTACTAATTTTTATAGCGTTACTAGGCGTACGCAGCACTTTGTATAGCACCTGATGTGTTGCCAAAAAATATTGGCTTGGAAATAATTGCTGACAAATTATATTTACAGAGATCATAATCCTCTGTTAATAAGATGGCAGTGTTTTTCCTTAAAAGCAATGCTTAGCAGGCATAGCAGTTTAAGTTTGGGGGGTATTTTTATTTGCATGAGGCAGAGGAACGAATGGTTGTCCTAAGGAGAGAAAGAACTTGGGGATAGACTTGAGCACCCCTGAGGAAATTTTCATCTGGTAAGATGGAGATTTTGATTTTACACCATGCAAAGTGGGCAGGCTTTGAGCAATGAGAGACACCTGTTTCAGTGGTGGTATTTGCCATAGAAAATGGTATTTTTAAGTTCCACCTTCTGAAGACAGTTCTGGAAACTTTTCTGTTTTATTCTTTGCCCACATGATTGTAAAGAGACCTTGAGAAAATAAACCTTACTGGCTCCAAAAAGGAAAGTAAAAGAATAAAAATGTATTTACCAAAGAACCACAAGTGTCTGGATTTTATTTGTTTATTTGGGGCGAGTGTCATGATTTTGGTGGGGGTTTAGTAATGTCAAATATTAGGGATTTGCAATCTTGCTGCTCATATCCCCCTTTTATAAATCAGTAAAAATCTTATCAATTGCTTTCAATTTAACTGAAATCTGTTCTCTTGATCAATATAATGTCAAATAATTATCACTTCATAACTAGCAAAGAATAAAAACACAACATCCTTACAGCAGAGATTTTGAAAAAATAAATAAATTAAATCCTCTACTTCATTCATCTAACGAATGGGATGTTAAATAAAATAATTCCCAACCCATGCTGGTACGGAATATTTATTCATTTAAAACAATAAGGTACAAGGTAGTGCAAAAAATATTCTATTGCTAAAATAGTGGCAGCTTCTGTTGTATGGACCCTTGCCCAAGCCCTAGGCAACTGGGGAGCCAGGGAAGGCTTGGCCACCCTGTTGACTTCTGCTAAGAAAATGGTCTTAAATCAAGGGTAAAAACAGACGTGACAGCTGCCCACTGTGGCTTGCCTTGGCTCGCTTTGGATGGGACATCTCAAGCATGTGTTTACAGGCACTGCCAGATGTTGGCCCAGGCGGGTGGCTTGCCTGGGCTCTGACCTCACAAGTTTTCCCAAAGTCACAGGTTATCACATCTGTTCCTGGGGCCACCATGGCTGCCTGTCAAAGGGGGCGGGGGGAGAGACAGGGCGCTGGACGCAGCACAGGGTGGGGCCAGCTAGCCACAGGTACATATTTCTCCCCGCCCTTCCCAGGCTGTGCAAATGGTGGGCACGTTTCTTTGGTGCCCTGGCCCATGTCCACCACGGTTATCCTCGCTAGGTCAGGCCACTGCCACACCGCTGTCTCGTGTGTTTCTACCGAGAGAGGCTTGATGCTAGGAGTCTACTCACATGTGAACAAAGATGTACTTTAGTGCAGAATCAATCGACGGAAGCATTTGTTAAACACATTGGGCTTGATCCCAAACCCCTGTGTGCACAGCTTATGCATGGACCATAATCCTGCCTGCCCAGTCACACATGGAGTTTGTGTGGCACGTGGGGTTTGTGATCGAGCCCATTCATACTTTTAGCAAGAGAGTGAAATATCTGTTGCTTTATTGTAAAGTTATGCACATAGAATACGCCCCTCCCTTCCCACCGACTGTCCCTTCAGTCAAGAGTCTGGCTAGGGGCCTGCCTGAATCACATATAACAGTCATTTAGAAAGCTATCTGAAGGACGGTAGTGCTCATTCTAGAGCAGAGCCGCTATTGGCCTAACTGCTCTTCAGAAAGTGAAAAGCTGGCATTTTAATCTCCTTTTTGTTGGGGGTGCTGGTAAGCATGTGTGCCAGTAATTTTCATATTGTAGGTAATACACTTAAGGATGTTGTGTAATGGAAAGATTTAGCTCTTCTGTGCCTGGTAAGACATGTGCATTTCTGTTTGTTTAACTTGAGGACAAACAGTCCAGGATAATTGTTTGGTCAAAGAATCCTTTGGGATTGAAGACTCCTGGTTTGAATTAGGTACTGATTAGTTCTGTGAGTTTGTTTATTTTATCTTGACCATTGTAATGGAAAATGACCACTCGTGAGACAGCTGAAATCTACTTTAGGGGAAAGAAATTCTGAGGAGGTGTGGCTGTTTATGTAAATTTTAGAGCCCTGTGGGACTTTTTTCTTGGTTCCCATGTTGGTTTCAGTAACCGGTACTTTTAGTTACCATGTTTATTTGCCTGACTTGATGCTTGTGTCTGTGGGCCTCCCCTCCCGCCTCTTATTTCCCATGGCCTTTGACAAGAAGAATCTTCCCCTGCTCAAAAATGTTGAGTTTCCAGCAGTTTCCCTCCTTTATCCTTTTTCCCTGTTGGCTTTGCCTTCATTAGACCCTTTTTAATTGTTACTTGATTTTATGTAGTTAAAATATTAACAATCCTGAAATGTATGTTGCCATGGAACAAGATGGCTGCCTAATCACTGAGCTCCTCAGCTCTCCACACTACTCTTATATCCTGTCAGCATCAAAATTATTTTCTTTGATTTTAGTTTATTTACTCTAAATATTACATAATTTACTCTAAATACATACATGGCATCAGCAGGCTCCCAAAGTAAATCCAAGTGCATGAAGAAGATGAAATCTGGATCCCACCCCCCAAAACAGATCAGAGATTAGATTGAGATGTCTCAGGGCACTTACACGTTACCTTGGGGAGGGGAAGTTCCATGAGGGCAATCATGGCTCTATTCTCATGGGAATTAGCATATGTAGGAATGTGCTATTCCACTTTTCTCCTGTGAAAACACTCTCACATGACTGGGTCCCCTGATGTAGCTCTTGCAATCACAGGTGTTTTCACTTGTTTTCATGGGAGAAAAGTGGAATATCTCATTCCTACGTGCACTTAATTACCATGATAATAAAGCTGCAATTGTCCTCACAGAAGCCCCCCTCCACCCCCAGGTAACGTGTGCAAGTGCCTTCAGTTAGTGTCTCAAGAGGTGTGTCTGAGGCAGTTTTTGTCAGAGAAACTAGAAATAATTTCTCAGAATATATGTGGGCTTTCTACTTGCATTACAATGCTGGAATATGTTGTAGATAAGAATAGCTTTGATGATATGGAAATTAAAAAGAAAATGCTATTCTTAAAGATCAGCAACTTAGAACAAGATGATGAACTGGTGAATCGTTCTCGTAGAAATAATTTAAGACTAATTGAAATTCCTGAGGGCTGTGAGGGAGCAAATATGATTGACTTCCTACATCTTGTCATACCAGAAATTCTGAACCAAGATCTATCATTGCCTCCGCTTGAGATTGAACACGTCCACTTTATAGGATCAGCTCCTAACCAGAACAAGCTTAAGCTGAGTCTATTACTTTCCTTACAGTTAAGGCAAAGGAAATGGTTACTAATAGAATGTAATAGTTATGTTACAAATTGTAGCAGTAGGTGTTGTATGTATATATTAATAGTTAAATGTTGCAAAGTTAATAAAAAACCAAAACAAATGCTGAAGTGCTCAAGAGCTTGACTATATAGTAACTTCACTTTTTTCCAGTCTGTGTATCAACACAGGTACTTGGTGAAACGTATCACTTTCTTTACTGCTTTTGTTAGTGGGTTTTAATATCTTAAATTAATATATAGTCAATGCTGTAATAACAATCTGTAGTAATTATTTAGTGTGGGGTAGAGAGTTTAGTTGTATTAAGCCATGAGGGAACTGAATGTGCCAAACTAATGAGATATTAGAGGTACATGACCAGAGGAAATTGCAGATTCTTATCTGTTATGGATTTGGACTTGCAATTTCTGGATTTAATTATGGATTTGTATTACAGATCTGTATTTGCATCTATAAAAAATTAGAAATAATTGAAAAAAAATCATTGTGCATGCATAATATGGCTGCCTAACCGTTCTGCACGTGTGCCCTTTTCTAAAATGGTGACAGCATCACTGCCATTTTGGAAAAGGATGTGAATGTGCAGCACAGTCTGGTGGCCATTTTGTACATGTACAGTGATTTTTTTTTATAGAGAGAGATTTAAAATCATATCTTCAGTGGGTGTGTTGCCACTGTTGCGCTCTAGTATGGATTAATCCATAACGTCCCTTTACACGTGGTTACAGATTAAGCTGAATCTGTGATGCCTACCACTATGAGATACTGGCTGCTTGTCCATGTTAAGAAAGTGGCAGGGACTAACGCAAGTTTAGCTCACGTTAGTTCAGTCACGTGAACCCCCAGTTCCAGGCATGGGGTTTTTAGTGTTAGCCAATCCTGTCTCGCATTATTGAATTTGACGGGGAAAGGGGGAAATAATGCTAAAGCCCCTGTGCCCACGATGAGGGGTTTCACATGACTGAACTAACGTGAGCTAAACTCGCGTTAATCCCTGCCCCTTTCTTAACGTGGACAAGAAGCCTCAATTTTGCATGTGTGTGCATGTGTTTTATCCTTCTTTGTTCCTAAGACCATGGCAGTTTTATTCAAATATATATTATGGGGATAACTAATGGCAATTAATATTATTACATGGAATGTGAAAGGGTTAAATGAGCCCACTGAAAGAATGAAAGCGCTCAGACATTTAAAATCTGTTCACAGATTCCTTGGTTACAAGAAATGCGTTTAAAAGCGGAAGATGGTTATAGACTAAAAAAGAGATGGGTAGGTTCTGTATTCCACTCTTAATTTGTGAAGCAGAGGTACAGCTATTTTAATCCACAAACAGATTTCGTTTAAATTGACAAATGGGCTGATCCTGTGGGGAGGTTTGTACTAATAGAAGGGTATGTTTTAGAATAGAAAGTTAATTATGGGTCATATTTATAAGCCTTGTGGTGGAGATGCTACATTTTTGGCATATATTAACAGTATACTAGCATCAGAGACTGAGATACAATTTATTTTGGGTGGTGTATTAATCTGCTTATGGTGTATGAAACACCCCAGTTAAATCACAGTTGAAATGTATAAATATGATTGATTTAAAAACGACTCAAGTTTAACATTAAAAAGATTATTTTGTTTGGTACAGAAATATATTGTCAACATGAAAGACTATGGAGTTACTAGAGACCCCCACTGTTACCAGTAAAATCCCACCAATATTGGTACTGATTTGAATTGACCCCCTATTTTTGGAACATAAGATGTACAGAAACTGTAAAAGAAACAACATTTTCAACTAAGTATTGAGCATTACAAAGAAACAAATTGACTTAAATAGATTTCCTTGGGTCAGGAACAGCACATTCTTATCCAAACGAGATTACATCTAGGTGATAACAAATGTTAACATCCCAATGTTCTCACTGTTAATAAACAAACAAAGATAAAGTGGGTGATAACTCACCATACAAATGTCTTGTCTGCATTTCAAGAGCTTGAGCCAATAGGTGAGCATCTGCATTTCAATAGTTGGCTGCCATAGTAACTAACAGGGTGGTTGAAATGACCCCTTCAGCCTAATGGGTTATTTTTTCAACACAGTTTTGCAAGTAAAAAACCCCATAATTAAAGCTTCACACTATGGAAGGATTAACCGCTGTGTAAATAATCTAAAGTTAAAGCACAGTTGTAAGTTGGTAACTGGAGTTTTCCACTTGGGGTATAATTGACCCCCCAATGCACTTCTATTGAAATTTTTCTGTACACACAGAAAATGTCATAATGTCTTTTGCTGAGGGAATCATGGGCTTATATTTGTGTTGCAAAATAAGCTCATACAGGCAAATAAAAACTGGGAATCACTGGGTTAATATCCCCCTCCCAGGGGGTCAGTGCTAGAATATCTGTCAGCTCCTTATCTCAAAGAATTGCCTCCACCTCCCCCCCACCTTCTTGAAGAAGGTAGAGGGAGCAGGGCAGTTGGAGGTTTCCCGCCTCGGGGTTGCAAGCAGGCGGGGGAAAAAGAGCGCGGTGGCAGCTCTTGCAGCGGCCCGGTCGGGGTTGCTAGGTGACCCTGCCGGCCGTGATTGGCTGAGGTAGTCACGTGGGCCAAGCCCAAAGGGCAGGCCCATGTTTAGCTGAGGGACGCAGCACCTGCCAGAGCCTTCAATGAGTGTCACCCAACCTCCCTTCCCCGCACTGTGGATTTAGGACTGGTTGCCAAATTTGGGGCCAGGAAGGAATTTTTTCAGGAACCATAATCTGACCCCAATACATGGCTTCTTGTTTTTCGCCTTCCTCGCAGTGCTGGATATTCGGCTAATTGGTTGTCCCTTAGAAACTTGGGGTGTTGTGCTGTTCCGAATTATTGTCGCACCCTGGTAGGGGTCCAGTACCATAGGTTAGAATAGGGTAGACATGTTAGAAGCAAGGGTCATCTCCGTAAGAGATGGGGAGGCCCACCTGCTGAAAAGTAGGGTACAACAGGCAGTGGGACAGCCTCCCTGGGAGGGGCATCGAACGAGGGTGGTAGGAACAAGTATGGTCCCCCATCGGCAGGTGCCCTCAACCTTACTCAAGTTAGGAAGGATTTGGTCCCCCTCATCTGTGGCAGGGGCCACTGAGAGGGGGAGACGTTATATGCAGTTGGGGTGGTAACTGAGGGTACATCGGAACCACCCCTGGGTTACTGTTTTTGGTTAAAGTTCAGGTACTGGACCCATATCGCACTAGGCGATTACCCCAACCTGATTCTAATTGTATTTGGTTGAATAAAGAGTGCAGCCATTAAAATCCCAGCAATTGTGTCCTGTCTCCTTCGGTGTGTCGGCAATGATAAACTTGCTGTGACTTTATTTACGATAATCCTCACAAACTGATAAAATCCCTTATGGAACAGGTTCATGGAAGGTGAGCTTTGAACAAAGTAACCCCTGTTAAGAGTCATCCTGCAAGATAGCGTAGATTCAGTTTGCTGCAGACAGGTTCAAATATTATTTATTATTCCCCCCCTTTTTGCTCAAGTGAGTCACAGCGTGAGGCACACAAGCAAAATATCAGCTTGGCAATAGTTTGGCATGAGCCCTAAACCTGAAATTGCTACTGGGCTTTTCCTGGTAATTGCAAGCAATAACCAAGATTTACAATATTATTTGGGCACTAAGGAGTTAATTTAGTTGCACATGAATCCACATCCAAAACATGTTAGGTTGGAACATCTTTGACACATAGCGTTGAAAAGGCCTTGGCCCTTCCAGCTCATCTTCTTGATCATCTCGGCCAGTCTCATTGAGGGCGAGGGGCAGAGCCGGGAAGGGGACACAGGCGACCACATCTGCAAGGCCATTGTTTTCTATCTGCTGTAAGGAAGAACAGAGCGGCCTTCCTCTGTCCAATGTTTATCATGCATGGAGCTGTTTCCCAGACCTTGCTGTGCAACACAGAACCCAAACTAGTCTCATGATTATTTCTATTTAACAGGCTAAAACTCACTTCTGTTAAGAATGAGTATTATCCAGCATTCATCTGTTTTTCATTTTGTGCTACCTTCCTTAGGCTACGTGTAGCTCAATTCCATAGGGTCCCTTATAAAAATTCCCCCACACTCCCTACCCACATCTGCCTCGCCTCCTCCCTCCGCACCTTCAAATCCCTCCTCAAGACCCACTTCTTCTGTGCCGCCTTTCCCAATGCCTGCTAGTTGTTTTCCCCCAAATACTTACGGTCTGCCCTCCTCTGTAGACTCCTGCGTAACTGTAACCAAGCCAAGCACGCGCACTTGAGACTTCACTAGGGGTGGGAAAACCGGATCTTCCGGTATCCGATAATGCCGTTTTTTTGGAAACCGGAATCCGGTAAATCCGGTACCCGGTAATTGCCCTGGGGTCCCGGCCCTAGACTTCGCAGCTGCTTGCATGTTTGTTTGCTTTGCCCTTGTTTTCTCTTTGTCCCCTCTCCTTGTCACCCCCTCCTTGTCTTTTTAGACTGTAAGTTGTAGGCAGGGTCTTTATCTTTGTTCTGTAAAGCACCAGGTACACGGCTGGTGCTATACAAATGCTAATAATAATAATAATAATAATTAATAAAGCACCACCACCCCTGCTTTTAATGACCAGAGTTAATACTTAGTATTTGAGGTGCGATTTAAGCTGACTTTTGCTACTTTTGGACGCCGTCAAGAAGTACTTAAAGTTGAAAACTCCACCCCAGCAATAAGCCCAGAGGATTTTGTGCAGGTCAGTGGCATAAACAGTTTCACAAAATGATTGGATAAGATTCTAGAGGATAGATCTATAGCTCTTAGTCAAGGTGGTTAGGGGATGAGACCCCTGACTGTTGGGTGCTGGGAATGATTAGCAGGAAATGGATCAGTCCAATGTCACCTTTTGTGCACTTCTCTGAAGTGATTGAAGCTGGCCATTTTTGGAGGCATGATTCTGGGTTAGATAGGCCTTTGGTCTGATCCTCCTTATGTAAGGGAAGGAATGCAAATGTCATTATTTCCTTGGACTTTAGAAAGAGGCGAACTCCAGACTGCTATTGGAGACACATAGAATTGGCTTTCCACCCCTTATTACTTAGTCTTTGTTCACCTTCTCCCATAGCAACTGCTGATTCCCCCACATCTTAGTAGCCCTCCCCATTCATCAGGTGGAAGGGAACTGGAGCCATCAAAGAGCAGAGGAAGTGGTAAAGATTTCATCCAGAACCCCCTGAACGTGGGTTTGGGTCATTACCTACTCGTTATTTATTTTTTAAAGTTTGTGTGAATGAACCCATACTAGTCTCTGTATCTGTATGAGACTGTGAAGGCTCAAAACATTAACTTGTATAGCTTTTCTTGCAGGGCGTGCCAAGACAATAAATCAGTTAAGGGCTTTATAAAGCAAATGTGGTAGGATAGCGTGAGTTTGGGTCCATCCCAGGCCTGACAGACTTCCAGGTTTCCCGAGAGGTGCATTTGCTCATTTGATCGGACTGGGAAGTCAAGCTGATTAGTTGGGGATGACACCAAGTGCCTTTTACAAGCCAGACCCACCACTGTAACAGTTTCCCTCAGAAAACACATATCCATCTATATACTAAGCATACACAAAATGACCCACTTCTCTGAATTTTGTCACCACTTGTAAGCGATTTGGGAGTTTTCATTCTTGTTCTTTTCACTTCTTTGGAATCGTTCTTAAGATATACTGACTTGCCTTGTTTTACTTCCCATTACATTGCTGCTTGCAGGGCCCACCTTCTGCTGTCTCAGCTGATGTCTTTGTGCAGCACTGAATTGCTTAGAACAGATGTAAAACGTGAGGTATTACAAATGAACTGTCAGAAAGATGTGAACATAATAAGGATGAAGCAGGTTTATTGTCAAATCTGTTTCTTTTCCTCCAGCCTTTATTACTTGGGTTGGTCGTCTTTCCTATGAACGGGTGTTTTGAGACAAGACACTTCCCACGCACTATGTGGGCGTTCTCAGACAAGACACTCTCCACCCAATACCCACCCACCATACATGTTACAGGGCACCCATAGGGCAACACTGCAGCTCTGCAACATGTATAATGGGTGGGTGCCTTCTTCTCCAGCTCGGGATTCCGATCCTGTTCCTCTCTTTTGGGATCCAGCTAGGGCAGGTTGATAAGGCTGATTAGCAACCTAAGGTTGATTAATAACCTGCTTTTTAATCAACTTTATCAGGCGAGCTCTTTCAGCTCCCAGCCTGACACCCCTACTGAAAGCCTCCTTCTCCAGCCTGCTGCAGCTTTCATCTCGGGACCCCCATCCTGGCAAATGTCAGAGAGAGGATTGGTGGAGGAAATTGACATGGGGCTGAGAGGAGCAGGTTTGGGCCCCAAGATGAAAGCTGGAGCGTGGCTAGGGGACCGTAGCCTGAAAGCTGGATCTTGGCAGAGAGGAGCAGGATCGGAGTCCCAAGATGAAAGCTGCAACTGCCTGGAGGCTGGGGAACGGGAAAGCCCTGATTAGCACCACCTGTGGCAGCCACTGCAAATGCATGAAATGCCGGCATGGGCTGCCCATTTATTAGCTGTACACGCTAAAATGTGTGTCTGGGGGCTACACAGACTCCAGCAGACTGATTGTCTCATTTGAAAACATCCTCTTTGTCTTGTCCACAGTGTTGCAAATAAGAGTGAATTTGGCAAGAATGTAGCAAACTGTGCAGATTAATCAAGGTCCATTGAACCCAATGAAAAGAAACTTGTTATTTCAATGGATCTTGATTTGATCCCTCTGAGCAAAAGCATAGAAAGTGAAGGCATCTTTAGATTCAGGATTGCTATTTTAAGGGCTAAAACCTTTTTTTTTTTAAAGTTTAAAAGTATTCTGCACAAATACACGGTATGAGCATTCCATCTACAGTTGGGGTCATGACTCATGATCCCAAATTATATTCTTTTCATTTCTTTGTTGCTGTCTGGCATCATAGAATTGAATTTAAACCTCAAAAATAGGGTCCTGCAGGCAAAAGTGAAGCAATCTCAGGAAGAAACATTAAAACCCATTAATGAATGCTTCCACCCAATTACTGATGAGTGGACAAGTGGACTTTCAAGCTTGGATTGGTTGGGATTTGTGAAAACAATACAAGAAGATCCGGGAAGAAGGACCCTATTGATAAGTGGCATACCCACAGCACAGCTATCTTGTTTACTGCAACCAAGCCAAGAACATGTACCTGAGCTCTCGCATCCTCATGAATGTTGCATCCCTTTTCTCTTCCTCTGTTCCCCCTTCCCTGTCTCCCCTCCCCCTGTCTTTATTATTATTATTATTATTATTATTATTATTATTAATAACAACAAACATTTATATAGCGCCAGCAGTGTACCTGGCACTTTACAAAGTAATAAAATAGACACGGTCCCTGCCCCTAGGGCTTACAATCTGAGAGACAGGAGCTGGGGGAGAGACAGAGGAAGGGGAACAGAGGAGAGACAAGGGGTCTAACATTCATGAAGATGCGAGGTCTCAGGTGCACGTACTTGGCTTGGTTACAATGAGAATGACAGCAGGCAGGTCCATGTGGCAAGGATAAGGGTAAACAGACCGTAGGTATAGGAATAGTGGCTCAGCAGGATAAAGAGTCAGACAGAGCAGAGCGAAAGAGGTGAGTTTTAAGGAGAGATTTGAAGGTATGAAGGGAGGGGGCAAGGCGGATGTGGACAGGGAGGGAGTTCCAGGCATGGGGGGCAGCAAGTGAGAAGGGACGAAGGCGCTTAGGGGAGCAGGGAAGGCGTGGAAGGGTGAGAGAAGGGACAGAGGAGGAGCGAAGTGCACGGGCTGGAGTATGGAGGGCGATAAGTGCAGAGAGGTAGGGGGGAGCAAGGTTGTGAAGAGCTTTATAGGTGAAGGTGAAGAGCTTTATAGGTGAAGCTTTATAGGTGAAGAACTTTATAGGTCTTTAGATTGTAAGCTCTCGGGCAGGGACCATGTCTGTCTTATTCTCTGTAAAGTGCCAGGTACATTGCTGGTGCTATGTAAATGCTTATAATAATAATAATAATAATAATAATAATAATAATAATAATAATAATTAATAAACAATGTAGACTTTAAAAAAAAAAATAAGTATAGAGGAACTCAGCTGCCTAAACTGTAGGCCCATCATTTTCCAGGCAGCTTTTAACTTTAGAGGACAAAGTGACAGAATAATTGAGTTTCAGTGAGTTATAAGTTAGTTTGTTATGCAATCTCGCAACTAAGTACGTGCACTTCCACCTCCCAATGGAGGATTTGTTGTAAGAATATCCAATTTTATTTTTAAAAACTGATTTTTTTAAATTATTTTTTTCCAAGCAACCCTTGTTATTCTGTTGCTTTGTCCTTCTCCTTTCTCAGTCAGAGAGAGATCCTCTAGGGAAATCTGTTTTCAAGTTCCAGCAAGGTAGACATCGTTTTGTTTAAAAGTGTTTTCTCTTTTCTGTGGCAGCCAGTAAACTATGAACAAGCCTGGGGCTGAAAGCTAAGTCCAAAAGTTTTTCATCCTCCATATGAGTTTTTTTTAACAGGGAATCCCCAGTTGTCTGGTGCTGTGCCTGCCTTATAGGGAAATAGTGCTTTTTAAAGCCCTCGGTTTCCTTTCCTCAGCTGAGATTTGGACAGGGATGACATTTGCTAACCAATTAAAATGGGTGCTTTGGGGAACAAATTACGTTCTTGATTTCCTAAAAAGTGAAGCAAAACTATTAAAAAAATTTGGTGGCATCTGAAACACTTTCACACTTAATATTCAAGCTACCTGTGCTGCTTGTGTTTGTTGTAGCTGTTTTTGTGTAAATTAAAGAAAAAGCCCCAAAGCAACAACATAACTATCGTTCCCCCCCCCCCCTTGGAAATAGTTTGTCATAATACAAAGGTATTTTAGAGGGAATATGCCTTTAAGCATGTTGAAAGCTTTGTAATTAGTCACCTTTAAAATTAAATGTATTTTTTCTTTTGAAAAGTATATTTTCCAGAGATATTGGGAGTAACTTTTTAATGTCTCCCCCCCCCCCTCCCCTTTTAAAAAAATTCATGTGACCATAACTTATGAAATAAAATGTTGTACAGGTTAAGAAATAATGTATGGTGAGTGCAAGGAGAAATTGTGTCTGGGGATAATGAGTTTATGGCTTAAAGCCAAGAACTCTATTCTGTTCTTACATTTGTCACTTATACATTGGTTGGCCTCATGGCGATGACTTGCGTTGTTTGTTTCCCCATCCATAAAAATAGCTCACTGAGGTATTAAAAGCAATAGTACAGGAAGGATGGTGTAGTGAATAGGGCACTAGCTTGGGACTTGACCACTATTCTAGTATTTTTTTTAAAAAAACACATTTTTTTAAATATAGCACCCCCTTGCCATGGCACTCGGAGCACTTTACACAGAACAATTTTTTAAACACAACTTTTAATTTTTTAAACACAACTATATGGTCTGGGCCCCTCATACCTCAGGGACCGCCTCGCCCTCCGCGCCCCAGAGCGGCTTCTTTGGTCTGCCAGGGGTGCCTTCTTGGAGGTCCCCCGTGTTAAGCGGGGGACCACAATGGAGAGGGCCTTCTCGGTGGCCGGGCCACGCCTTTGGAACTCCCTTCCGGAGGAAACTCGCCTGGCCCCAAGCCTGGTGACATTCCGGCGAAGTTGTAAAACCTGGCTGTTCGCCCAGGCCTTTGGGTAGGGTGGGAGGGTAGGGTGAGGGGTTTTTAGCTCCCCCACCTTACCCATTATTTATTATGTATTTATTATATTTTTAGCCCTGTTTTAATATTAGTGTATTGGATGTTTTAAATTGTTTTTATTGTGTTTTTATTGTTGGAAGCCGCCCCGGGCTGCTTTAGCAGGAGGGGTGGGGTATAAATCTATTAAATAAAATAAATAAAAATAAATTAATTAATCCTCACAACAAACCTGTGAGGTGTGTTAGGCTGAGAGAACATTATGCTGGCCCAAGGTCACTCAGTGAGTTTCTGGCTAAGGTGAGACTTGAACTGGGGTTTACCCCCTACCTCTCGGTCCTGCACACTTAGCCACTACACCATACTGTTCCTCAGTCAGCAACATGTTCTTTGTAATCATGCACCTTGGAATCTCATCCATATGGAGATACTACTTCCTTGCCTCATAGGCAGCCTGTGAGAATAAAACTCATTAATGATTGTGCTACAGTAATGAGGATCCCATAATGATAGATAGTGTTACTGAGCATTAATTATTTTTGTGCAGCACTTTGAAGATGGAATCAGTGGCACCCAAGCTTTTGGCCTGAATGAATCCATTTTGAGACTTAAATATAATTGTCATCTCAGACAGCAATAAAGACATGCAAAGTATATGGAAATATCCATTGTTTCTGTGATACCTCAACAGATGTTCTAGTCTTGCCTTAGCCAGAAACTCATTGGGTAACCTTGGGCCAGTCACATCATTTTCTCAGCCTGACCTACTTCACAGGGTTGTTGTAAGGATTAAAAGTTGTGTTAAATTGTTCTATGTAAAGTGCTCTGAGTGCCATACCAGGGGGGCGCTATGTAAAGATAAAGTTTTTATTATTATTGTTATTATTATTTTATTCGGGGTTTCTGACGTTAGCTGAAATGAATAGTGGCTTTACTACTCCCTTTTGGGCAGCCAACAAGCATCCACATGCATGTGCAAGTGCCTGATGTGCTGCCTGAAATTGTTTACTGCCTGGGAGTAATGGGCTAAATTCAAAATAAGTACCTGTGTGTGTGTGTGTGTGTGTGTGTGTGTGTGTGTGTGGCAGGGGGTTTGTAATGGAGGCAGGGGTGACTCACTGGAAATCTGGCTGTCTCTTCTTTCCAGTGGGCATTTGTTTTAGTTTATCCAAGGAAGATGGACAGGAGACGGTGGGTGGTTGGGGGCTTCTGGGAGACGGAGATGATGTAGTATCTAAGAACCTTCCTGGGCTTTAGTAAATGGCTGACAAGGCTTTCCTGGAAACTACACCTCCCAGGAGCTCCAAGACAACCACCATTTCTTGAGGTGCAGAGGAGCTCATGCCAGGGAGAAAACAAACTTGACGCTGACCCGCATAGAGAACCCCCTCCCCCTATCAGACCTTGTGGAGCCTTACGTCTCCCCGCCCCCTCCCCCCCCAGCCTCTATTATGACACACCCACCCTCATCACCACCAGAATGCTGCCAGGAGCCACCACCACCACATGTGCCCCGCACGTAATTTTTTTGTTCAGATTATACAACTAAAACAAGCACCAGTTGAATGCCCTTTGGGGGAAATCTACATGGCCCGAGTTGTCTCTGACGAGTCGAGCACTGTGCATTCTATTATGGTCATGCCTGATTGAATGTCTGCTCATTTTAGTTTTGATGAGACTTTGCAGTATTGTTAAGGTTGCATTTCAGCTATCCTTTAGGGTAACAATCCGCATTTTCTACCTTGGCAAACCAGGAATAACGGTTGGATGCAGTCAGGGCATGGGCTGCTTTGGTAGTAAGTCTTGCTGAATTAGGGCCAGACTGGGTGAGTCCCTGCAGGATTGGGATGAGTAGGAGCAGTGCCTTGAAGTACAGAGCAAGCAGGGGTTAGGCCAGGAAATGAGTCCAAGAGGATAGCGTCATGTAAGGGTGAAGCAAGTCAAGGTCTAAGACAAAGCAGGAGTCAAGCCGAGAGATCCGTCTGAGGGGGAGGGGAAAAGGAGCAGATACATAGGTAGTGGCTATTGAGCAAAGGGCTGGGCTAGGAGAACTGGGCTAGGAGTTGCTGATAGCATGAGCTTAAGCAAGAGATGTGGCTTAAGAGCACTGAGGACATGAGCTGGCTTTTAAAGCCAACTTGTTGTTCCAGGACCAATGGGAAAACAGCTTAGTTCCTGGGACTTCAGCTAGGTGCTAGTGATTGGTCTCTGTTGGTGCGGTGAGGTGAGAGCTTGGGATCGGTGCGGGGAGGAGCTTTTACAGATACAAAAAGAGACCCGCCAGGATGCAGCACAGAGGGAAAACCTCCGCCACTCCAGCAACCAAGGGTTCGAGGCCTGGCCCAGACAATAACTTCAGCAACACTCAGTCCTCTTTAACACACTTTTCTACTCCGTCACTCGTGTAAGTTTGGGGGATTCTTTTATCTTCCTCTCACATGTGGCCCATATGATATTCTCATGCCCTACCTGGGTTCTTTCTGAGGCTTCAATAATATGAGCCTTCTTTTTCTCCTGCCTCCTCAGTTTCTTGCATGAGATTGTAATCTTGCTTTTTAAATGTTCCAACATTCTCCCCCTCCTTTAAAAGTTATCCCTTATTACCGTGGCTGCTCCTCGGTATCTCAAATGCTGCAGAGGTCTGTACTGACTCTAGGGTGCAGAGGCTGATGCATCAGAGGTTACAAAAAATGTGTGTGATGGAGTTAGCATGATATTTAGGCTGGGGTTTTAAAGTTAAATGTTTTGTACATCTTGTGACCTAACCTTTGTACATATTTTTATTTTAAAAATTGGGGAGGGGTTTGGGTTTCTAGACCTCTAGTTCAACCTTAATGGGGGGGGGGGGGGGATTTAGCTTCTTGCCTGAATGCAGCCTGAGGTGCATTCCTTTTCTCTTCTCTGTGAACCTGGAGATTCTGGCTGTTCATTATTTTATTTCACAGTCAGTTCTTATTAGCCACCCATTAACACGCTTCAAACACCCTGGTTTAGTGGTTAATGCATAGGCCATTTTCACTGTGCACTGCTCAGAAGAGCATTTGAAGCTTGCTATTTCAGAATAAGTAGCGCTACCAACACTGACTGAGGAAGCTTGTGAGAACATACCCATTGGTGATGAAGAACCATGGAGCCAGGCAGCTGAGGTTGCACTTATCTGGTTGTACCAAACACAGTGAATAGGACACACAATAGCCTGCTTCGCCCTATGAAAAATTACATGAACGTTCTTTGATTGGCTGGCAGAGTATTGGGAATCCATTTTCTATTAAGCTTCACAGCAGTAGAGGAGCCAAATTTTGCAGCCATGTTTGCCATTGCCGAATACCCAAATTCATTGGTCTGTGACAAAGTTTCATGTTTCTGTACTGACTACAGTGTGGCTATTGTTTTCTCTACTCGAAGCCAGTCTGTGCCCTGCCAGCTTGCAGTTTAGCCGTGGAAAAAATTATTATAGAAGTTTGTGGACTGGGGTGATCAACTTCCATTGTCAGTCAAAATGACAGCGAAGTGTAGTGTGTGTGCTTTGTGCTCGATGGTTGATGAGTCTATCTGAGAAAGGCTGAGCTTTTGAATAAGTGTGTTGCCTTTTGGTAGGAAAAGCTCATTCTTGCCAGTTACTCTTTGAACTGAGCCACATTAAATTGTGATTCTGCTGCAGAAACCTGCATTCAAAAGCTTATGTTTCACTACTGTGAATTTTAGCTGTTGGAATACATGAGAGATTAGGTTAGCATCTTGATGGGCCATTCAAAGAATAAATCATTTACAAGCCAGGAAAAGACATTCATTTATTCTGAATGATTTGTATTATTATTATTATTATTAGCATTTATATAGCACCAGCGATGTTCCTGGCACTTTACAAAAACAAGATAGACATGGTCCCTGCCGGAGAGTTTACAATCTAAAGACCCACACCATTATATTACTTTCCTGTGATTCTAATCTTTTCTCTGTAATCCCCTTAGTGTTTGTAGATTTGAAAAGATACTGGGGCTTGGAGAATTCTAAATTTATATACCCAGAAGAGAGATTGTAATTTAAGAGACGTTTTGTAACAAGCTTTCCTCAGAGCAGTAGAGACTACTTCCAAGCAGCCTGTAGTAAAGAAGGTGCAGGGAAGAAAGAAAGGAATGAATGTTTTTTGTGTTTAACATAACACTTCTGGTGGTTAGCTTTCCCGTAAGTGAATGCCTGGGAACAGGCTCCCTCCCCCCCCCCCCTTCCCCTCGTAAATGGTCTCTTTTTTGTTACTAGGCTAGGAAAGGTAGCTGATCACACACACACACACCCCATCATATGTAGTTTAACTCTTAGTCACAAGAGTCTACAAATATTTTTGGTGTAAAATCATCCAGTAAGTGATCATTTTTCTGTTTTTTGGTATAAGGAGTGGAGACTGTTAAAAGCTAACAAATCTGAAATGCCCAACTGGAGAGGAAATTTCCTTTGCTGAGTTTTATTGAGGGCTTCCACTTCCTTTTATTTGACTTAAGCCTACAGCAGTAGAAGAACATGGGGTTTAAGTTGCTAAAAGAAACCCCAGTCAGTTAAAAAAAATAAATTAAAAAATCCACCTTTTTTAGGCTTTCAGAAAGATCATCTTTAGCCTCCATGCAGACTTTTCTCTGACTTGTTTGTTGTGCTTTTTTTGTTTTGTTTTAATTAAGGCAGGTCAAAAAAGTGACTTAGCCTAGTTCTATGCTCTATCAATTTCCAACCTGGATAATTCTAATTTGGCATTCCTCCAGCCAGCTCTCCTCTGAGATAGGCACATTATTTAGGGCACAGTTGAGGACAATGCTACTTGCCTGTACATGGAGTTAGGAGCACTCAAGACTGTGGTCCCCAAACTTTTGTAGTCATAAGTGACTTTCAAAGTCCTAAGATTTATGGCAAGCCACTCTGATCAAAGCAGCAAAGGATGTTAACAGAAGTGATGGTGGAGCCACCACCATCACAACCCAGCCCAGATCTGGAACCCACTGGCAACGCAGTCCTGACTGAGTCTGGCCAGCCGGCCAGCAAACGTGCCGACAGCTGGGCCACCCAGGAGAGTGGGGATCCTCACAATGTGAGGCCGGCTGGCTCTGTGCTACGCCTAGCACCTGCTGCCATGATGGGCAGTCATGGCGGCAGTCCATGGTGGACCCGATCCGGCCTGGGTCACGGCAGACCATAACAAATGTTATGCTCTGCTGTGGCTTGCTTTGGTCTGATCGGGCAGATGGTAGCCCGGACTGTGGCCCCAGAGGTCTCCACAGCCCAGGCTCATTGTTGACACCCCTGGGAGCAATCCTGGGTGAACATGTGCTGGGAAACAAACGTGCTGTTGGCTCACGTGCCAACACGGGCCACCGTCACGTTTATTAACACCCAGAATGACAAATGTTGCAGCAGCCCAAGGGAGTGCCTGGTGTATTTTAACGTTTTCCTTACTGTATATGAGTAGAGTGTGTATGGTTGCTGTGTTGGTCCCAAATATAGGCAGTAGAGACAAAATAGTGTGGCTATATAAGGAGCTGCCTAACTGAATCAGACTAATGATCCATCTTAGCCCAGTATTGTCACAACCTGACATGGCAGCAGGGTTTCCATTCCAGCTCTCCAGGGTCTCTGGCAAAGGTCTCACCGAGCCGTGCTACCCGAGACCCTCCAGGATCCCCAGCAGAGGCCTCACCAAGGCATGCTACCAGAGATCCTGAATCGGAGATGCCAGGAATTGAAATTGGGACCTTAAAAGTGCAAAGCATGTGCTCTACCACCTGAGCCAAGGCCCACCCCAGTGTGGAGATACCTTTCATTGGACCAACTCAAGTTGGTGAAGGTGCGCAAGCTTTTGGACCTCACAGGGTCCTTCATCCGGCAGGATATGAGGCACACGTTCTCACATGCTCTTTTCTCTGTCCTGCCTCACTTCCTCTCAGTATTTTGTATTTCCTGAGGTGTTAAGAGCAACATGAAAGGGCACAGTACGGAACATGTTGCTCATTGGCCACAGGTTGGGGACCATTAACTTAAGGAGGTCTTCCCTTGCTTCCTTGAACCAGGTCCTGAGAACATCCTCTCTGGGGTTTCTACTCCCTTTTCATTGACATTTTCTGTTTGAGGGGAGGGAGTCAGAGCCATCTGATTCCCTCTCCTCAAATTGTACCTAACAATGTAGCTGAGACTGAACAAAGACAGAACTAAATAGGCGTCCTGCTGGTGCAAATTACTTCCTTCACTCAAACATTGGGGGCCAAGGGATTATATTTTTAGTTGCCACATGCTTTGTCTGCTTCATAGGCAGAATTAGTTAATGGTTCACTTTGGAGGCAGAGCTAGATTAGAATGGGCCCTAATGAGTGGCTCTGAAGTACGTAGCAAATTCTAATGGCCCTGAAGTACTTAGCAAGTCTTCAGTCACTGCTAATTCTTTATTCACATCCTGGCACTTTCTACATGGGCCTGGACTAGAGCTGCAACTGGGCACCCGAAGATTTGGGCACCCGAAGATCCAGCGTCCCTGATGAATCTGGAGGGCCCAAATTGGTCTGGCCCCATTTGGACATCATTAATACCTGAATGGGACCAGACAGGGTGCTCAAATGGCAGTGGCCTTTGAAAGTGAGAGGTCCCAGCTGGGACTGCTGCAGAGTCCAGATTCGCAGTGGTACCAGCTGAGGCGGGCTGGGGTGGGGAGCTTGGGGCAGTCTTTGAAAGTGACAGGCCCTGGTTGGGACCAGTCCCAGATGGAGCTTGTAAGTTTCAAAGGCCACTTCCTGGCCACAGCACCTATCAGAGCACGGTGTATGGGAAGCCCTGCCCCACCCTTTGAAACTGAAAAGCCCCAGCTGGAGCGCTGTGGAGCCGAGCTCTGCACGGCTCCCAGCTGGGGGACTGTCAGATTCTCTGGGTACTGCCTGCATTTTCAGGCATTGGGCACCCGATTGGTCCTTGGCTAGTCTGTCAGGTGCCTGATGGGGTGCTCCAAAATGCAGGCATTACCTGTGGCTACTAATTTTAGTATGCGACGCAGCTCTTGCCTGCACCCTCCAGCCTCTTAAGCTCTAGTGTATCTGCACTGCCTGCACGAATTATAGCTGTGTCATTGCCTTACATAGAACTCGTAAAATTACTGTCGTTCTTTTTGAGAGGGAAAGAATTAGGGTTGTGCAGAAGGCACCCCATTTGTTTTCATTTAATGAAAACCATCTGTTTTGGGGTTTTCATTGAAAATCTGCTTGTTTTCTTTTTTTTTTTTCTTCATTTAAAGAAGTATTTAAAAAAAAAAAATCACTTCACACACACAAAATGGCTGCTATAACATTCTGCACATGCGCATCCTTTTGCAAACTGATGGCGGCAGCAGCACCACTATTTTGGAAAAAGGGCAGCCAGTCTGCGCATTTACAAAATGGCCACTATGTGCATGTGCAGACTAGTTGCCCTTTGCAAAATGTCAGTGATGCTGCCACCACCGTTTTGGAGAAGTGTTCACGCGTAGAACAGTCTGGTGACCATTGTGCATGTACAATTGCCACCATATGGAAAAAAAACCCAAATGAAAGCAAATGAATGATATTTGCTTATTCATTAATTTTTGTGTCCTTAGTTACTAGAAAAAATGGGGCTCCATTTGTTTTAGTAACTAATAAAAATGAAATGAATTGCATAGCCCTAGAAAGAAAAACTGTGAGACAGACTCTGGGAAACACATGCTCTATTTCCCAGTTAACAAATTTTGGCCAGCAGTTCTTCCATGGATATACTGTTGTTTCTTTAATACATTCATCATATTTGGTTGATTTTTTCGGAATAATAATAAAACAGTAACTTTCCTATTGATGCATGGCCAGGTACGCTTCTGTAAGTCGAGACTGATTTAATAATAAGGTCTTGATGTTACTAAGTACAGTGTTTTGTAGCACTTAATATTTTTCGTTGCTACCCAGTGCATGTGAAAAAGTGTTAAATTAATAACGTGGTCCAGCACTTGCTTGAAATTTGCTCTTGAATTAGAATAATTATGAACACCAAACAATTTGTACCTAGTTACAAATCTAAATTGCTCTGATAAATTACAAAAGAATAAATTAATTTAATATTTGATGTAGTTACACAACTGGAATCATGGTATATTCAGTTGACACTAGAAACAGAAAAGATCATTCAGGGACCTTTGATACAGTTGATCATGAGGTGGTGTTGACACAACTATAGGACCTGGCGGGCGTGCATGGAACTGTTCTTGACTGGTTCCACTCCTTCCTGTTGGGGAGGTCCCAGAGAGTGGTGATGGGTGACTGCTTATCGTCGTCTTGGGTCTTCTCATGTGGGCTCCCACAGGGTTCTTTTCTGTCTCCTCTTGTTCAATATGTACATGAGGCCACTGGGCAAGGTCATTTGGAGGTTTGGGATGAGGTGCCATCAGTACGCTGATGACACCCAGCTCTACCTCTCTTTTTATCTGACCCAGGCCCTGCAGTCTCGGTGCTTACCCAATGCCTGGCTGCTATTGGGGACTGGATATGGGTGAGCTGATTAAAGCTGAATCTAGACAAGACTGAGGTGATGATGGTTGGCCGGCCTTGTAGCCTGGAGGGGATTGGGACTCAGTTTATTGATGGAATCTGATCCCTTCTGGTCAATAAGGTTCGCAGCCTTGGAGTGTTTCTGGACCCCTTGTTGCACCTGGATTGTCAGGTGGCGGTGGTGGCCAGGAGCTCTTTTCACCAACTTTGTCTGGCAAGGAGGCTGTTGCCTTTTCTTTCTGATTCAGATCCAGCCACTGTCATCCATGCTTTCATCACCTTGAGGCTGGATTACTGCAACAGGCTCTGCATGAGGCTGTCCTCAATGACCGTGCAGAAGCTGCAGCTGATGCAGAATGTGGCAGATCACCTCCTTACAGGGGTGAGGCGCAGGGAGCACATTACACTGGTGCTCCATAGCGTAGTCTGCACTGGTTCCCTATAGCTTTTTATGCACAATTCATGGTGCTGTTTTTGACCTTTAAAGCCCTAAACGGTCTGGGTGGCCCACATATCTGAGAGACCGCCTGTCCTTCCATGCCCCATTCCAGCCCCTGCGATCAGCTGGGAGTACCTCCCTGTGGATACAGTCTGTTAGTCTTGTTCATACGACCAGGACTTGCACTCAGTGGCTGCCCCAATGCTATGGAATTCCACTCCGCCAGAGATTTGTTTGAGCCCCGGCCTAAGCGTCTTCTGGAGGTAGCATAAGGCTTTTCTGTTTGTAAAGGCATTTGGCGGGCGGGGGTAGGGGTGGGAGGTTGGGGTAGGATTGTGAGGAGTGTTAGATGTGGGAAATGATGTGGTATTGGGTGCATTTTGTGGGAAGGTTGGGTGTTTTGGGGGTTCTGTAATTTATTGTTTTTATGGATTGTTTGTATATGTTTTTATCTATGTTGTGATCCACCCTAATCCTTTTTTAGGGAAAGACGGAATAGAAAGAAAGAGAAAGATGTAAATGGATGAAATCAAGGTGGATATAGGTGAATGGGGACCATTCATTAGTTTTTAGCACTTTTGCGTTCTGAAGAGGTCTTTTTTCATTTCCTCCCCAAGATATATTGCAATAGCCCATGACATTTTTGTTTCTGTTCATACAATGTTGTTTTGGAAGAAATGCTGGTCATAACTTTGCAGATAATCTTAAGTGTGCATGTGCTGTATGGAGTGACTCTTTCAAAAGTAGATGGAGAAGGGAAATTGAATGTTTCTTTAGTCAGTTGTGTTTTTCAGAGACCTATATAACAACAAGTGAACCTGCCCGGTTGAGATTTGAATTGATTCAAAGGTTAGAAGATATAAGTAGACAGTAGGCTATCGCCAAAATTAGGGAAGCACTCTTCTTGCGAGATTATACGCGATTAATTCTGGCCCGGGGTGTTATGGCTCCGTATTTATCGCAGAATCTTCCATTTAGATCCACATTTCTTTTTTTATGCGCCCGGCTAAACTCTCTGCCTTCCAGGGTTCTAGAAGGGCGCATTTGTAAGACGGATTATGCTTCCAGACTCTGCCCTTTTGACCATTTAATCACTGAATTGGTGGAGCATATTCTTTTTGATTGCCGGTTGTATGACAGATTGAGAGAGGAGTTTTTGGCTGCCTACCTAGCCCAGTACTTAGGGAGGGGCAGCTGTACTCTAAAACGAATCATGTTAGATTATAAAAATTAATATCTAACATGGAGTGGAGCTAGATTTCTAAAGGAAGCTTTTGACATCAGAAGCAAGTTCTTAAAGTTCAGGTTGATGGACATGGATCATAGCACCTAAATTGCTTCATGTAAGTGGATTTTATTTGGGTGGATTTAAAGCTGGTTTATTTGAGTATACAAATGGTACCTAGGTGGGGCTTGATTAATTTCTAGAGTCAGACATTGACACTTAAGGGAGTAACCTTAATATGTAATTTGGTCCAAGCCTTTTATGCTTGGACCAAATTACATGTATGGTTTGTTGGTTTGATTTTACCCCTTTAATGGAAATTATGTTGGAGTTGGTAATGACCATTTGGTCAAGCCATAAATAAAGATTAGATTTTTTAAGTGTGCATTGATTTCTGAGGAACAGATCACACTTGTCTCAGAGCTTTAAGACGCTTTAAGAAGCTGAGATGAGGCTTGGAAGGGGAGAAAGAGGCAAGAGGGAGCCAGAGTGTTCTGGCCTTCGAGACTGACACTGCTTTTAAACGAGGGCGCGCTGAAGCGCCCCCCAAACGCCGCATTAAAGCAAAGCCGCCGGAAATGACGTTCTCCCCGTTGCCGGCGGCGGCTGGAGACACGGGGCTTTGCAGCGGCGCGTTCTTAAGACTGCAATTATTAGGCTTAAGAACGCGCCGCTACAAAGCCCCGTGTCTCCAGCCGCCGCCGGCAACGGGGAGAAAGCCACTCCGGCGGCTTTGCTTTAATGCGGCGTTTGGGAGGCGCTTCAGCGTGTCCTCGTTTAAAAGCAGCCTGAGGCTTGCCTTAGGAAACCTCGGTGAAGAGGCATCAGGGTAGGGACATACCTCTCTTTTTCAGCTGACCCAGGCCTGGCAGTCTCTGTGCTTCGGTATCTGGTGGCTGTGGGGGACTGGATATGGGCGAGCCGTCTGAAGCTGAATCCTGACAAGACGGAGGTGATGCTGGTGGGGAGGGCAGTCGAGTTGGCGTCCCTTGTCATTGACAGGGTTCACGCTCCACTGGTGCCTCAGGTTCATAGTCTGGGAGTGCTTCTCGATTCCCAGCTCTGCTTGGATGTCCAGGTGGCGGCTGTGGTGAGAAACGCATTTTCCCAATTACACCTGGTACGATGGCTCCAGCCAAACGTCTCAGACTCCAACCTAGCCACCATCATCCATGCTTTCATCACCTCAAGACTGGACTACTGCAGCAAGCTCTACATGAGACTACCCTTGGTGATAGTCTGGAGAATGCAGCTGGTGCAGAATGCAGCGGCCTGTCTCCTTATGAGGACGGGTTTCCGCGAGCACATTACACCAGTGCTCCGACCTTTGCGCTGCCTGCTTATTGTCTTCCAGGCCTGATTTCAAAGTGCGGGGTTTAACTTATAAGGCCCTATTCGGCCTGGGCCCCGCCTATCAGCATGATCGCCTCACCCCCCGGGTCCCCCTGAGTATCTTGGGTGGTGATGATGAGGAAGGCATTCTCGGTGGCTGCACGAAGGCTATGGAACTCTCTCCCGACAAAGGTTTGCTTGGTCCCCAAACCTGTCTTTCCGAAGACAGTGTAAGTCCTGGCTGTTCTGCCAGGCTTTTGGTGAGGAAGACGGGTCATGGGCAGGGGTTGGGATGAGGGGGAGAGGAGGTTTTTAGCTTCGTTTTGGTGTATTTTTATTGCTGATTTTATACTGTTGTTTGTATTTTGTTTATTTATTGATGGTGTTATTTATGCTTATATATGTATTTATATGGTTTTAATATGTTGTGAGTCACCCCGAGTTGCAGGAGGGGGTGGCCAAGAAATCGAAGGAAATAAAGAAATAAATAAAATAAATAGCTATCATGGAACAAGGGGCCTGGGCTAGTGGTCTGAACACCACTAGGAAATTTTCAGAGTGCCTGTGGTAGAACGCTGGCCCAGCCTACTCTGAAAACTTGCTACCACGTGTCTCTCTTTCTCTCTCTCTCTCTCTGGGAGCCCAGGTAGCATCACAACAGGTGTGGGGGGTACCGATTAGGAAAACCCTGCCTCCTTGCCTTTAGAGGGGCCTGTAACTGGACCTTCTATTTCCTTGCTACACAAGTGGGTCAGGGAGCCATGCCCAGCCCTGGCAAGTGGCTGCTAAAGGGGCCAGGTCAGGAGGTTTCGGAGGCAGAAAGGTTCAAGCTGACTGGAAGGAAGTGCATCAACCAAGGGGCCGGCTCTAACTGGTGCCTACATGCTCCATGAGTGGTGGGGGGATGAGATACTATAGTTATTTCTGTAAATGCTGTGTTTGGTTTCCCAATCATATTATTGCCTTTAGTTTTTAGCTGCTCTTTATCAGTGCTGGTTTATGCTGTAATTTTCACAGGTGTTTATTCTGTTAGTTGCACAGTGATGATATTTAGAATCTAATTAAAATTTATGGTGTAGAACCACAAACTGCACTGCCTCTGTTTTGAATATAGTTGTAACAATAAAATTTAGAATTAGAGGGAGGGTGGCTACACTTGGGTACACAACTTTCCTATAGATATGTATCTCATGTACTGGCGAGAAAAAAGCATTCAAAGGAATACTGTTAAGTATGCTGAAATGCAGAGCAAAATAGAAGAAAGCCAATAGGCAAATCCTAACTTCAATAGACCTATTTCAGGAATTGGAGGAAGTTCTTTTTTAGACTAAACAAGCTTCCTGGAGCAGTTGGGCAAGGAGCAGCTGGGAGTAGGAGGGTGCCTGTGTGTTGCCTAGCCCTTATTGGTTGCCCTTCCCTCCACAGGTATTACTTATCCAGGGGCTGGGGCCCCCTGGGCGACAGCCAAAGGGTGTCGCCCATTGGCGGGCCCGTTGTGGGGCACGCAGTGGCAGTGCCCAGCCCTCTGGCCCGGTGGACTTTGCACTGTGATCAACAAGGCGCAGTGTTGTGATGAGGTGTGCCGACGATGGATTGAACTGCTCTTCCAGCATACGTTAGTGGAGGAGCTGCCCCGACTCATGGAGGAGAGGACCCTGGGATACAGTTGACAGTGTCAGGGATAGAGGGAGCCCCGGACCCTGCCGCTGTATCGGTGAAGATCCGCCTCAGTTGGGAGAGGGTGTGGCCAGGCAGCTTGAGCAGTTTAGAAGCACCCACGGCAGCCGGCGGCACCGGAGGCGCGCGCCAGGGCAGCACACGCAAGGGTGTGCCCTTGTGCGCGTAGCCTTAGGCGCGGGCCAGGTGCAGGGGATCCTCCTCTGTTACTCAAAATGGTTAGGGTCACTGGGTACGGCTGCTGCTAGCGATGACGGTGACTTGAGGACTAGCACAGCAAGGCGAGGCGGTGGCAGGAGCAGATGGTTTTAGAAGGGCATCGAGCTCAGGGATATTCTGGACCTTATGCATACGCTGCAGCCGCAAGCAACTGGGAACGAAACAACGGCCAAAAGATTGGGGGTAGGAACTGGACTTCTGCTTGCCTGTAGAATTAATTTTAAAATTTGGCTATGAAATCACTTCTTCTATAAGAGCAAACGCAATTATGCTAAGGGCCAAAACAAAACACTGTGAAGGGATGATTACAAGGCGAGCCTTGGTCAAACAGCTTAAAATGGATAAGTTTGTCATACCAGACCCTCTGACTCAAATAAGCCAGGCAAGGGTGGCTGTAAGCCTTTTCTGAGGGAGTCCCCACACAATCTTTGCCTGATGATGGCAGAGCTTTATACTTAATAGATCCAATGTTAATACCCCCTTGAATGTATGTGAACCGTATAGACCTATGAAGGAATCTATACTGGCTAATAACAACGAAGCGGTTGATATTGTGGATATGTTGGCAGTAACAGAAATGGTTAAGCAAATGAGGGCAATAATGGAGGAATTTACCACCAAGGTTCTGGCCAAGTTAGAGGCAATTTCTCTTTTGCTCCCAGTACAGTAAAAGACCCAGGTTCCCCCTGCCCCAAGGGTTGAAACCCCAAAGGAGGGAGGTGAGATTGGGATGAGCTTGGAGCCAGTAACAGTTGCTTCAGTAGCTTGCCAGACAACGAAGATTGTGGGGAAGGACGTACAGGGCCTTTTGGGTGAACAAAGAGAACAGGGTGGTCTGGGGGTTGGACGGAATAAGCAACCCCTTATTGACCCTGGGGCCTTGCTATTTAATATCGTCCCGCTACCATCAGGGCTTTGGCCTAAATGGAACTCCAAATTTCTAATATTGACCCATATGTCTAATATATTAAGATATACGGTCCCACGTCATTATATAAAATATTTTACTCTACTCCCTTGTCAAGGTATGGAGCAGAGGATAGTGATTCAGTTCCATTCGGCAGATATAGCAGACTCTCTCTTACCATACTTAGGTCTCTTTGTGTCATGTGGAGTCTTTATTAGTAGAGTGTATATAAAACGCCAAGATTTGCCAACACGACAGGGAGCTTCCCAAGGAGTTTGGGTTACATCTAAGCCAAAAGGGGCGCTCCAGGTGGACGAGGTTCTGCAGGAAAACCCCAATTTAACTAAATTGGCCAAAAGATCCTTTAAGACCTCCACAGTGGTTCCAGTCTCCTCATGGTTGCTGAATTTGGCATCTCAAGAGACTAGGTTGGGGACGAATTTTAGATGTTCCCAAGATATGCAGCAGGGCACCAAAGAGAGGGAACAGGTGGGGAGGAATACCCAGCTGCAGCCCATTCCAAAAGATGGTACAAAATCACTAGACGGGCAGGTGATTTTGCACCAAGGAATAGATGACCAACCAATAGAAGAGAGGGAGATAAATTTAGATCCTGAATATATACGATGACTCGATCACCCTAAGAATACTCCCAGCTTAAAGTTTGTGTTTGGAATTCGGCAGGCTGGCTGACCCATCAGACGAACAAGGAATTCATACTATTGCTTAAAAGATATCCTATATTTTTTTTTATTGAAACTCGGGCCAAGAATCCCTGAACTTTTGACCACTATGTAACCTTTGACTTACCAGCTATCCAATTTGGCACCACGGGTAGACCAGGAGGGGGTGAGGGGTGGGTGTTTGATCCATGAATCTCTGGCCCCCAAAGTGCTTGTGGTTATCAAACAGCCACCCGCCACAATTGGTATAATATTGAAGAGACCCGAGACCCAGATTATCCTTTTGGCTACCTATATTCCACCCATTAATGCAGGTTCGTATGACCCTATAAGGTGGACGGTACTGGAGGATTTGATTGAGCATCTATTAGCCCAATACCCCCGGGCATTATTTCTACTCGCAGGAGATCTAAATGCCAGGTTGGGCCAAAATGACGCAGCCCTGGAGGAATATGGGGTTACCGAGATTTCTACACCACCATGGCTAAATCCTAGAACCTCAAAGGACAGTGTTATAAACTCTACCGGATTAAGGTTAGCCAATATGGTAAGAATATTACAACTATATGTCCTAAATGGAGCAGGATTTATTTATTTATTTATTTATTTATTTTATTTTATTTTATAAACTTCTACCCTGCCCTTCCTGCCATGCAGCTCGGGACGGCTTACAACATCTTAAAATCCAATAAAAACAGTTAAAATAATCATAAATATTATAAAAACAGGGCTAGCAAACCAATCTAAAAACCAAAAATAGGTGGGGGAACTAAAACCCCACACCCTACCCACCCTTCTTCCCAAAGGCCTGGGTGAACAGCCAGGTCTTACAGTTCCGCCGGAATGTTAACAGGCTAGGGGCCAGGCGAGCTTCCTCCGGAAGGGAGTTCCACAGCCGCGGCCCCACTACCGAGAATGCCCTTTCCATCGTGGCCCCCCGCTTAACACGGGGGACCTCCAGGAAGGCACCCCCGGCAGACCGCAGGAGC
>QEPC01001643.1:2193764-2213275 GCA_003113815.1 Sphenodon punctatus | reverse complement strand
GACCCACAGGGTGAATTTACCTTTGTTGGGCATCGAGGGGCAAGTGTTGTCGATTACGCAGCAGTCTCATATAATACTCTGGCTTATTTGGTCGACTTTGCTGTGATTCCATGCCCAATAGGGGATCATTTGCCTTTAGCGCTCACATTCCAATTTGCTGGGCACAATTTTGATTCACAAAGGCAAGAGCAAGATTTAAGCCAGGTTAAGACTCACTACTCGGTTAAATGGAGTATAAAGGTAGCACAATCAGTGAACAGTCTTATGAGGGAGAAGGTAAAAGACTGGGCACTTATTTTTTCTGGTGACTTGGAACCAGTTGAGATTGTACAAAATTTCGACCAAGTAGCTCAGTCTTTCTGCCTTTATCTCAAGGAGTTAGTTCCCTGCAGAGGTCAGCAGTGTCAGGGTATTAATGCGGCTTGGTATGATGCAGAGTGTAGGCCGCAAGGAAGGCATATATGCACTATTATACAATGTATCACCAATGCAGTGTGACTACCCATTGGGTACTTTATATAACAGCCAAGAAAGACTACAAAAGTTTAATAAAATTAAAGAAATGTAATTATCAGAAGGCCCAATGGATTAAGTTAGCAGAGGCCAGTCAATGCAATGACTCTCGGGCTTTTTGGAGGATAATAAATGGAGCAACAGGTAAAAAGATCTGAATGCCTGAGTGTCCTATTACAAAAGACGAATGGGAGAAATTCCTGGGGGCTATTTACGCCAAAGATTCCCCCATCCCCTCTGATCTAATGGACACTGATATAGCTTATAGCTGGCCGCCAGTTAAAAAAGAGGAAGTACAATCAATAATAGATTCCTTTAAGTCTGGGAAAGCAGCAGGGCCCGATTTAATTCAGATTTACCTTGTGAAGGCACATAAGGACTGGTGGGCTAGCAATTTGGCGGCTCTTTTTATGACTATAAACCGATCTGGTGTACTACCTAAAGGCTGGGGTAGGGCCATAATAGTGCCAATCTATAAGTAGGGACCTAGAAATGAGTCTGGACATTACAGACATATAAGTCTGCTAAGCGTCGTTGCCAAAATCTATGCAAAATTATTGGCTAAGAAACTGGATGGTACAGAATGATATTTTGGCCCCGGAACAAGCGGGATTTCAGGCCTATCGATCCACTATTGAACAATGTCTAGTTCTGCATCATCTGGCAGAAAAATATAAAGCACGTAACGGTAGATTTTTCATTGCTTTTTTAGTATTAAGATCAGCGTTTGATTCTATTAGTAGGAAGCGATTATGGGTAAAGTTGAGAGACCTAAATATGGATAGGCTGCTTTATGTGCTAATCCAAAAAGTGCATGAGCATTCCTCCATAGCAATAAAAATAGATAAGGGACATATAACGGAATATGTTAAAACAACTACTGGAGTAAGGCAGGGGTTTATCTTGGCCCCTGCCTTATTCAGTCTATTTATTAATGGTGTGGTACCTGCGGCCACAAAATATGAATTTTTTCCACCAAAGCTGGTTGACCGTCCGGTGGGATGTTTACTATTCATCGATGATTTGGCCCTTATGGCACAGACTCAGATAGGGCTTTCCCAGCAATTGAAGGCATTTGCCGCGTATGGTTCCAGTAACTCCCTAACTATAAATTACGCCAAATCTAAAATATTGTTTTTTTTCAAACAAAAAGCGTGCTTATAATTGGATGATGAATGGCCATTCTGTTGCCCAGGTAAACATTTTAAAAATATTTGGGACTAAACTTCAGTGCCACAGGGAACTGGAAGGATCATTTAAAGATACAAACACCAGCAGCAAAGAGGATATCCCTTACCTTGCGGAATTATTTTTTGAGAGCATCGGGCATAGGATTAGACATGGCACTGAAAGTATTCAATAGTAAAGTAAAAGCAAAATTTCTTTTTGGTGCAGAGCTGTGGGCTCCATTAGTGCCAAACAATATCGATGCAATTCAAGCACAATTCCTTGGAGGTTTATTGAGGGCACCTCGTTGTATTCCAAATACCGCTCTGAGGCTGGAGACGGGGCAATTTAGTTTTAGGCATGTTACCTGGCATCGGGCGCAGAATTTGTGACTTAAAATAAATAGCTCTCCACGAGCGGGCCTTCTTACATCCCTAAAGGCTGATTTATTTGAAAGTAGGTGGATGCTGGCAATGACAGCACATTTCCAGAAGTTAGGATTTGGAAAGTCTTATTTTGAGGGCAAGGGGTTATGCTGGGCTAAGGCCACGGCTCAGGCTCGCCTAGAGGATATTTCCCATCAGACGGAAATTGCGACTGTAAGGGAGATCCGTTTATGAAGGATTATTTACGATGGATTCCCAACAGAGAACAAATAGCAGAGTATCTTGTCAGTATTACATCTGTATATGCTAGGCATCTTTATCTTTGTACAAGGACTAATTCCCTCCCTACTAAAGTGATGGAAGGTAGATTAGCAGGGATTCCGTATGATGAACGTTTGTGTCCGTATGAACAACAGTCTACGGAATCCATTCAACATGTATTATTATATTGCCACCTTTATGATCAAATCAGGGAAAAAATTATCATGTCTTTGTTGACAAAGTATCCAGGAAGATCGGATTTAGGTTTGTTGGATGTCCTGCTTTCAGGCTCTGGGGTAAAAGAAGCTAAAATAGTGGCCCAATTCCTTATGCAGGCCATATATGATTGTAAGTTGTTTTTAGAGTATACATTTTATTTAAATACAAGCAATCATTTAGAGTCTTAGAATGTGTTCTTTTGTGATAAGTGTAAGAAGGTTAGGTGTTTTTGTAGGTTTTATTTCACGTGTTTTTGTAATTGTTTGACTATGAAATTCGGTCACGTTTATAATAAATAAATTTGAATTTGACTAAAAAAGCAGCTTGTGTAGCATAAAATTGCTTTTAAGCAAATTATAACATAGTCTGTTGTTTTACTTATATGGGGTCCAAGGATGGTGGTGATAACTTTAAAGAATAATATTCATTACAGAGCTGCAGGAGGTGTGCCCCTTCTCTTTCTTTCTGATTCAGATCTGGCCACCATCATCCATGCTTTTGTAACCTCAAGGCTCTATGTGGGACTGGCCTTGATGACCATTTGGAAGCTGCAGCTGGTGGAGAACGCAGCGGCCTGGCTCCTTTCTGGGACTGGTTGTCATGAGCAGATTACACCTGTGCTTTCAGTCTGTGTTTGCTACCTATAGGTTTTGTGGGCACAATTCAAGGTGCTGGTTTTGACCTTTAAAGCCCTAAACAGGCTGTACTCCACATATGTGAAAAATGACTTTCCCTACTATGCTCCACCACAACCCCTATGGTCGCCCGGAAGCACTCTATTCTATTGTACCCCCTTCCAATCTTGGTCATAAGGGCCTGCAGAGAGGCATACTTAGTTGTTGCTCCAGTATTGTGGAACTCCCTTCCCTTGAGGTCCATCAGAGCCCGAGCATATTCTGGAGGCAGCGTAAAGCCTTTTTTTTTCTCAAAGCATTTGGCAGGTGGGGATAGGAAATGGGTTGGATGAGTTTAGGGGTGGAGGGTGGGGTTTAAAGGAGATTTTAATGTATTTTGTGTTTTGAATATTGTATGCCACCCTGAGCCTTAGGGGACAGTTGGGGTAGAAATTTAAATAAATAAATAAATAAAACTATAATTGTAGAATCACATGAGGTTCTATCCTGTCTGCTCTTTTCTATTTATCTTCATCCATAACTTTATTTTTTTCGTTAGAGTATTTTCTTAAAGGTGCCCAAATGTACTTCTCTGATGTATTCCTTGCTGCTTGTCTTGACCAAGTGCCTCATGGCTTTGCTTCAGCTATTTTGTAATAGAGTCTGTGTATGTGAGACATTGATCTTTTTAAACTGTGTTAAACTATTTAATCATTGGGGCTGTAGTTAAATCGATTTCTAAAAAGCCAGTCAGTGTGAGAATAGCTAAAGAGTGTTCCAAAGCAAAATTCAAGTCAAGGCTGGAACACTACTTGCACTGGTCAGTATTTATACTAGAAAGCAAGTTAGCTGAATTTTTTAAAAAAAAATCTCATACTAAGAGCAATTCCTTCAGAACAGTAATTTGAGCGCAGTGATCTTTCAATTCCAGCTTTCAATCTCCTTTCCCTCTCTTACTCTCGTATTGCCGTTGTAATAGTCATTCCTTGCATACCTAACAAAGATGGGTACTCTGAATACCTCACAGGGGAGAATGCTAACTGCCAATGGTTGAAAACAAATAAGGCAATAGCTAACATTAGCCCACATTATACCACTTATTAGGTGTTTGCCAGATGTTCACCCCTCACTGGACAGGAGGCCATCACCCAGCCCCCAGTTGTCTTGGAGAATGTGAACCCTGCTGTGTGTAGGCGAATGCTGTCTAATTCTGACTTGTGTGCCCCTGGGACTGTTGGCGCTTTCATTGACCTTTCAGAGGTCATCTAGTCCAACCCCCTGCTCAATGTAGTAAAACCACAGCTACAGCATCCCTGACAGATGACTGTCCAGCCTTTGTTTGGAAACCTCCAGCGAAGGAGAGCCCACCACCACCCTAGGCAGTCTGTTACACTGTCAGACAGCTCTTACCATTAAGAAGTTCTTCCTAATGTTTTGCTGTGGCTGTGAGTAATGAAGGGGGGCTGGGAAGGAGTGGGCTGTGCCTGGCGCCTCCATCCACTGAACCGCTGGGGGCTGCATGGAGAAAAGCCGGGCTCCAGTGGGCTGCTGTCTTGTCAGTTAACACCCCAAATCAGTTTTCAGGGTTGGGGAAGACATCTGAGTAAGAAGGTGGCACTATACTAGTGATCTGTGACACACACACAGGTTCAGTCCAAGCAAAATAAAAGGGTAATTGTCTGTACTAAAATTGTAAACAAAGATCAGGAATGCAGAAGGCGGAATTAAACCCAGTGATGTGAAGAGAGCAAGCCTATCTGAACTAGTAGGATAAGACCTAAAGGAACATTTCCAAATCGATAGCTATGCTAATGGTATTATGTAACTGCCCAAACAATTAATAGTTGTAACACTATGGATGGAATATTATATAACCTACAGAAGATAAGTTGAGCATTTTTGTTGGAATGGTAAATGTTATACTGTTGTTTTTTTAATTTATTTTTTGCATTTATATGCTGCCCTTTCTTGCACAAGCATCTCGGGGCAGCTAACAACATTTTAAAACACACATAATTTTCAAATTCAACATAACCCCACATTAAAATAATCCTACAATAAAACCCCCACCCTAACCCAACCCACCCATCCCATCTTTATTTTTTATATTTTGCATTTTTGTCTCACAGGGTCATATAACCTTTACTTAGACAGTTGTACTTTCACATGAATAGACTAACCCCCAGCTGGGGTACATACTCCATTGATAATAAACCATTTTGGAAGCATTCACACTTCTCAAAGTACACCGGTGGAAGGGAATACCCTGGGAGTTAATGAGTGTGCCAACAGTCTGTTAGGTGTTATGTATCTTAACATGTTTAGTTAGCCCTTTTTCACACAGTCACCTGCCCCTGGGATTAAGCTACTGTGCAATATATACTCTTTAATCAGGTGTGGGGGCTCACCTTCTGCACACCGTCATTGATGGTCAAGGTTCAGGCCAACTTTGGGGAAGAGAAGAAAGTACCAAGAGTTTGCAATGTACCAAGAGTTTGTAGAGGCATGTCCCAAAAGACCACATGACAGCGACATTGGTATAGAAAGGGCATTGGCCGCAACTTTACTGAATACATCACCCATGGCGTCCCATATCAGGGACCCCTTACCCATCCCCATGCCCCAAGTGTCCTATATCTGGCATGATTAGCTAGATTGGCCAAGTGCCATGTATACCAAGTAACTGCTCCTTCGTGCAGCTCCACACATCGGAAACCTGGAGTGGGGAGGGGGACTGAGTTCTAGGTCTAGCCCCCACAATGTCACCTCTTGCAATGGCAGGGGCTTTTCCATTTTGCATTTCAGTTGCCATGGGAGCCAAAACAACAAGGTTTGCCCAAAGGATTGGGAGCAGGGAGTCCTAATTATTGGAAGAGAGAAGCAATACTTCTGCAGATTGGTGGCTTTGAAGTCTAGGTGGCTGAATTAAACGAAGACGTCTAATTTAATATTCGTAAATCTTTGCTTCCCTTCTTTGAATATTTTAATTATTCTTGCATTTAAGTACTGTCTTCTGATCTTAGCCACACAGACACAAATAACCTTCCATTGGTTCAATATTGAGGAAAGCACTGTCTCAAAAGTCAGAGCTGATGAATAAGTGCCTTATAATGAACTCTGTGCACCACAATGAAGGAAGGCAAGGAGGTTATCCACGATACACTTGTCAAGATAATAAGTGGTTTATCTTCTCTAACTCACCAAGAATTGTTTAACTAATTGCTGTTCTACACTGTATTGTTAAAACACTTAATGACAGTAGCAGTAGAACTAAGCATTTTGCCTTCAAATGGACAGAAATCACTTCATATAATGATTGATGTTCTACTGTCTTCTGAATATCTACAATTGACAGGAGTTTCATCTGATGTTTTTACTGGAGCTGTTATTTAGACAGAGAACAATTTCTACAAAGACATGAAACCATTACAATTCTTTGCTAAGAAGCATAATATCTGAAAGCACAGCTGTAGGGCAGTTACATCCACAAAACTATAATTTTCTCCTTAACCTCCCAAACCGTATGTGCAAAAAATAGTCGAGCTTTTAAGTAATAGTCGAGCTTTTAACACTTTTAAGTAATTACCCCTTAACTCAGTTTAACCCTGCTTTTGTTCACATGAAACAGCACTTAAAGTCAAATAAAGGTGGTTCCTTCCTGGGGTAGGTACACCAAACCCTCTGACGACCTCGCCCAAAGACTGCATGTACTTGTTGACTTCTCTCTACAGTTTGCAAAACAGCTACCCTGCCCACCTTGGCTCAGTATAAATGATGACACCCAGCTCTTGACCTGGCAGTGTCGGTGCTTACATGGTGTCTGACGGCTGTGGGGGACTGGATGAGGGCGAGCCATCTGAAGCTGAATCCCGATAAGATGGAGGCAATGCTGGTGTGGGTATGGCTGAGGGAGTGGTGGTTCCCGTCATTGACAGGGTTTGCCCTCCTTTGGTCCCTCAGGTACATAGTTTGGGGGTGCTCCTCGATTCGCAGCTCTGCCCCGATATCCAGGTGGCTGCTATGGTGAGGAGTGTGTTCTGCTTCCGCCAATTACATCTGGTGCGATGGCTTTGGCCATGCGTTTCA
Organism: Sphenodon punctatus; assembly: GCA_003113815.1. Taxonomy (NCBI): domain Eukaryota; kingdom Metazoa; phylum Chordata; class Lepidosauria; order Sphenodontia; family Sphenodontidae; genus Sphenodon; species Sphenodon punctatus. The sequence goes on along the minus strand of QEPC01001643.1, from coordinate 2,206,029 downwards.
TACATTGACTTGGCCACCGTTGCCCATACTTTCATCACCTTGAGGCTGGACTATTGCAATGTGCTCTACATGGTGCTACCCATGGTGATGGGCTGGAGACTGCAGCTGGTGCAGAACGCAGCGGCCTGTCTCCTTATGGGGATGGGTCATCATGAGCACATTACACTGGTGCTCTGTTATTTGCACTGGCTGCCAATAGTATTCCGGGCCTGATTCAGGGTGTTGGTATTGGCCTATAAAGCCCTATATGATTTTGGCCCTGCCGACTTGCAGGGCCGCCTCACCCCCTGGGTCCTGGATTGACACCTCTGGTCGCGCCCATCTCGAGGTCCCCCCAGTATCTCGGGGCAAATATGGAGAGGGTGTTCTCAGTGGCCGCAGCTCTCAACGGAGGTCTGCATGACCCCGGACCTTACCTCTTTCTGAAGACAGCGTAAGACCTGACTGTTCGCCAGGGTTTCAGTGAGGGAGATGGGTGATGGGTGGAGGGTTGGGAGGTAGGTTTTTAGCTACATTCTTAGGTTTTGTTGTTTTTACGTGATATTGTATTTATATTTATAGTATTTTAATATATTTTTGCATATATGTATTTTTAAATTGATGATGTGAGCCACTCTTAGCTGCTGTGGCAGAATGGTGAGGTAGACAAATCGAACAAAATAAGTCTGGGATTCCTTTTGGTCCCATGTGTTTTGGTTTTAATCTACGTGAATAAATCATGAAGAGTAAGAGTGTGTGTTGGTCTCATATTAATGTGTCTTCATTAATTTATGTATGTTATATAGATGGGTATGAGGTAGATAATGACATTGTGCACTACCTATATGAAAAGGGAGGGGGGGGACAGCACTTGTATTGGAATTGGGGCCACCACACTTATTTGTTAAGCCCAAGCAGAAAATAATGGGTGAGCTAGAAACAAATAGGAGAAACTTTTGTGTGCATGTGTTGTAGTTAAAATCCAACAAGACTCGGGTCTTGCACAGACATTGGGGAGACAATGAGCAGCCTGAGTTGGAGGGAATTAAATTGCTCTCCATCCCTCCTAGTTAGTGACACATCTGGCTCTGTATCATCCTACTCATAAACATGAGAGAATTGGGTTCATTGAATACTGCATTTTCTCTTTGCCCAGACACTTGTACTAAGGCTACAGCATTCTCAGGAACTGCTTCCATAGGTGACTAGCACAGAGAGAAGGCCGAGAGCCCCCCGCTCCAAGTCTAAAACAATCACAGTGATTCCTAATATGGTGGGAATATGATATACTGATGATATACAAAGTTCAAAATTTAGGAATTATTACTTTAATTGTCTACTAAACTTCAGCGTAATGTGGAAGCTTAAAAGTAGTGCAGTATTGTTTCCTAGGAGGAGAAAAAGAGAGCAAGTGTGGTTACCATGTTGATCCCTTCGTCAGAACCAGAGTTCTGATTTCTCATATGCTTGAGGAAAGGCCCTGTGTGGTTCCAAAGCTTGCATACTCTCACCAAGAGAAGTTGGTCCGATAACAGATACGATCTCAACTACTTTCTCTCCATCTCTTAGGAGGAGAAAGTAACACATGGGATTACGTGAGTCTGAAAAAACACCTTGTTGGCTTGTTTCTGCAGTAGAATGATTTATTGCCCTGTTCAGAACGTGTCACACTAATCCTAAGTATGTAAGGATTAAGGTGCTTAAGAATTTAAGATAAAATTCCCAGTGGGGTAGCTAATACTTGTTACAGGTAAAGTTCATTTTCCAGCAGGCTTATGAAGCTAGGTATAGATGGAACATAGACTGTGTATTTTCTCTACTGTTACTTAAAAATAGTTCCAGAAAAGAGCAGCACAAAATATTTTAGATTTTTTTTTTAAAGTGTTGCTAAACGTAGCTTCAGTTTCTTTTACTTTTAACAACTGAAACTTGGTTCAGTGGGTATCAAACCTTAATAAAAATCTTTTTACTGCACCCTGGTTTGTACTTGTCTGGAGTTCCCCATATCAATGTCAGTCATTGTTTTGTGCTAAAATGCTCCACTTTAAAAACTTTGCTTGCTTTATATTGAAATGGGCTCCAGAGTGCAGTTTGATTGATTGATTGCTCTTAGAAAAGTTCACTAGGGTTGTTCAAGTTAGCTGGGTCGACATAATGCCAAGTTGCCTATATTGATGTGGTGAAAATAATTGTTGCTGTGTGGAGTGTCACAGCAGAATGCTTTTAAAATGCAGCCTTCCTTTTCTTTTTTATATAACCCTCTGGCCCTCAAGTTGTCAGTGAATGGAACGGCTATTAACTAGAGGGTTCCTGAAAGTCCCGTTTGTTTCTCTTGCAAAGCTAGCTTTCTCTTTGCTATCTTTTCAACATTTATTGTAACTTTCTTCTTTGATATAAACTTCAATATAAGCTTACATTAGTCATGTGGAGAAAAAACAAACAAACAGAAACAACTGACCTTTGTTTCTGGACTCATTTCAAAACCTAATTCAGAAGTGCAGAGCTACTAGACCACAACATTTTAAATTTGAGGTACGTTGGCAGGGATTGTCTTAAAAAACTGGAACTATTCACGCTACAGGCAAAGGTTAGAAGTTTTGGTCATAACAAAAGAAACTGTTGTAAGATTTTCAGATTTGCAAATGAATGACAGCACAGCATACCTCTGCACCTAAAACATTTTTCACTGACAATGATGAGTGTTTTCAAAAAGAGACAACGGCCCGCTGGAGTCCGTGCTTGGTCTGCGCCATACCCACTCACATGTTTTAGCATGTAGACCTAATAAATGGGCAACCCCTTGGGTACATTTCATGTATTGGCGGTAGCTGCCACCAATGTTGCCACTCGGCGCTTTCCCTCTCTCTGGCTCTGCCTGCCTCTGATGTAAAGGGGGTGGGGAGAGAGGTCACAGTCAGAGAAGGCTTCTTTCTAGGGATGGGCGAACGTGGTTCGGAAGTTTGGAGTTCGGCCCGAACTCGGCCTCTTCGAACGACCGAACGCGAACCTGAACATACTGAACAGAACCGAACGGCGAAATGGCCGAACAGTTCGGTCAGTTCGGATAGCGTTCGGGCGGCAAAAAGAGGTTCACTGTAAGGTGACAGGGAGGGGTAGTACTAGTCACTGAGGAGCAGACTTCCAGGCACCAGGGGTGGAGAGGCTTGCCAGAAATGAAACTATCTGCCTCCCCCCTTCCCAACACCTTCTGAGCTAGTTACTGTTCCTGAACAGCAGGCGTTGAGTAGGATTATTAGATTGCTTTAAGTTTCATTTCAGTTTTGTACTGAAATGAAACTTAAACCTTAAACTGAAACCTTGTGTTGNAGATAGATAGGTTAGGGATAGCAGTTGTAGGAGCTAGCTTAGTGATAGAGATAGCGTTAGTGATTTAGTTTTAGTGTTTGTAGGAGTAGCCCTGTGTACTTATTAGATAATCTATTTAGTTCACAACATTACCAAAAAAAAAAAAAAAAAAAAAAAAAAAAAACCATATAAAACCGAACCAAAAAAACCATATAAAAAACAAAAAAAACACCCATAACATTTCCCGAACGGAACGGCCGAACCCGGGAACTAACTGAACTGCCAAACCGAACGGACGAACCAAACGCAGCCGAACCGAACGGATGAACCGAACGTAACCGAACGGATGAACCTGAACCGCAGTTTGTTCGCCCATCCCTACTTCTTTCCTGGCCATGACACTCCCTTCCATCAGAGTCAGCTTCCAGAGGAGAGAGTGATCACACTTTCTCAGCTGAGAGGTGGCTGCAAGAGGAGAGAGCAGGGTGGTGGTGGTGTAGGAAGGACCTTTTCCAGAGGATCTGCATCTGCACTCCTCTCTCCATTTGGGAAAGGAAGCGAGGATAGTGTGGGAGCTCCGTGGATCATCGCTCCTCCCTCGCTCCCCTCGGTTCCTTTCCCAAATGGAAAGAGGACTGCAGGCGTTGATCCTCTAGAGAAGGTCCTTCCTGCACACCCTTGCCTTGTGCTCTCTCCTCTTGCAGCCTCCTGTCAGCTGAGAGAGTACAATCACTCTGGCTACTTGCACATGAGATGACTGGTGTGAAACAAAACCTTGCCAGGGGGAATCATGGGAAGCTCTGCTTGTGTGCGGGGTTTTTTACCCTGTTTCTGGCACAATTTCATTTATGGATTACAGGGCTGGATTTTGAGCCCTGTAATCCACAAGTGAAATTGTGCCAGAAATGGACTACAACCCCGCGCACATGAGTGGAAGCTTCCCATGATTCCCCTGGCACAATTTTGGCTTGCACCAGTCCCTCTTGTCTCATGTGCAAGTGGCCCTTCTCTTCTCTAGCAGCCGTGCTTGGTGTGTGTCTATGGTACTGGAGGACCTGGGTGCAGGCAAGACTGCACACAACCTAATTAACAAAATGTGTCTATTACACACACAGTGGACCTGTGATGTCTTTGGATGCTGCCGTGAGTGGGGAATGTGTGCTGTGTGCGGGGTGCAGACTAACATCTGGTGAACAACTAATAGATGGGCTAATGTGAGCTATCATCTTCTTTATTTACATCCATTGTTGTTAATGTATATAGCACCAGCAATGTCCCTAATTTTGAACAGTTGTATTTACAGATAGGTCTTTGCCCTGAGACGCTTATAATGTAGGGTGGACAAAAGAGGAGAAAAAGGGACAGAAGAAGAGAAACGGGTGTATTTAAGAAGTTTATTTATAATAATAATAAATAATAATTATAATAATTTTATTCACTTGACCATAGGTCATCGCAAAGTGAGTTACAATAAACAAATACAAAGAAGAACTATAATAGACCAACCGTCTATATGAAACATAAAAATAAACTTTACAACAACCATTTGGCATATACAAATGCTGCTACTTAGTGCCATGTTCCAGGTTTAAAGATCATATATTCGTGGGTAATTTAGACTCTAGGAATAATTGATGCAGTTTAAAGGCATGGATTAAAAACTTAGCCACATTCCCTATAATATCAATGGATGTACCAGTCAAAAGGAGTTCAAGTAAACCAAAGTCCGATCTGCCAGGGTACTTTGCAGGATATGGCATCAAAAATTTGGTACTTGGCTGGTCATAAAGCTGACAATAAAGCAAAATGTGTTGGGTAGATTCTGTGCCCAGCCATTCAAAAGGGCAAAGATGGTTCCCGTAAGGGACCCCGCTGAAACGCCCCTCCAATACAGTGGTAGGGAGGGCGTTCAAATGGGCGCACATAAAAAGATATCTCCCGTGACTCGAGATAGAGGAAGACAGGTAGCTAGCCCTTTCACCCTTTGCTGGGAACCACAAAGAATATCCTTGCAGGTGAGGAAAAGTTCTTACAAAAGCGGTTTCATTTTGCAGCTCAATGTCCCTCAACCTAGGGAGAGAGACGGCCCTAATTACAAATGGACCTTTATCTGCCAAGTAGAGTTGAGAGAAGCCCAATCTGTTCCGAAAGTTTTCCAGAGCTTTAAACCATTTGCTTTTAAAAGTATCCTCCAAGAGAAATTGAACAAGTCCAATCTTAGGAAGACTTAAAAGCCTGGTCCAAAACTTGAGTGTAAGTTTCCAAGTAAACTGGCTCCAGCGAATCTGGCCAGCCTCCAGCCTAACCACTGCCAATGGTGTACCTATGGGAACCTTACGAATTTTCTGTAAGAAGTGGGACTGCATAGAGTCAATATTCATAGAGATAAGAGGTGCCCAAAGTTCAGCCCCATATAATATCCGAGCCTGGACCTTACTATCAAATACTCGCAAAGTCAAATCTGGTCTACTACTACCAGAACTGGCAAAAAAATCTCAAAATAGCAAGAGACGTATCGTTAGATGCTAGATTAACCCTCAAAGTGTTCAGACCAGCAGCCAGAAGAATGAAAATACAAACCCAGGTACTTAAATATCTTTACTTGCTGCAAAGAATGTCCATTAATAACCCAGTTAAAAGTACGTCTACCATTAGAAAAAACAACGATTTTAGATTTAGTGTAATTAAGGGTTAGCCTGTTGAGGACAGAAGAAGAGAAACAGGTGTATTTTTTAACTTTATTCATTATATACAAAGATTTATATCCTCCATCCCCTTGCACACTGGCAGCTCGAAGCAGTGCACAACATAAAAACAACAATAAAACCATCTAAAATAACAATACATAAAATATACATCATTAAATTATTGTTTTTTGCAGCAGCTAAGGCAAAATGAAACCCCTCCCTCCACCCTACCCACCCCCTTCCCGAAGACCCGGTGGAACAACCAGGTATTACAACATCTACGGAAAGAGGGGAGGTCCGGGGACAGACGGGCCTCCAACGGGAGGGAGTTCCACAGCTGAGGTGCAGTCATCGAGAACACCCTCTCCTCCATCGCCACCTGGCATACCCGGGGGTCTTTGAGTCGGGTGCCCCCGGTTGACTGCAAAGTGACCCGGGACCTGAGGCGGTCTCATAAGTAAGCAGGACCCAAGCCGTTAAAAAGTTGTAGGAGCACAAACGTTAGGGATGTGCGAATGCGGTTCGGAAGTTCAGGGTTTGGCTCAAACTCAGCCAGTTCGGACAGCCAAACAGATTGTCCGAAATGAACGCCAACCCCCCGAACAGTTTGGCTGCATTTGGATGAGTTTGGGTGTGTTTGGGCGAAAAAAAACCTGGCTGGCAGGCCCAGGGAAGGGTGGGGTCAGCTGGGGAGGAATGGAGAGGCTTGGACTACCAGCCAGCCCACCCAATCACCATCCCTCTTTTCCTCAGACCACTGGCTTGGCAGTCTGCGATTGACCACGGGCTAGGCTCCATGGAGCCAATGGGGTTTGTGGTAAGGCAGGCGCAGCAAGTAACAAAAGTCATTGCCCTTCCATATTGTTCTGACCTAGTCACTGATACTGTCAGCAGGCATTTTCAGAACTCTCCCAGCAGTTTGTATTCCTCCCAATCCATTGCCATCCTTCTCCTATTTCACCCATTTACCTCCATAGTTTCATTTATTTAGATTAGATTAGATAGATTTAGGTGTTATACCCGGCATCAAGAAGCAGCCATTCCAGCCCTAGGTCCCACCCTCAGGGTTCTGGAGCCTACGTTACAGGCAGGGAGGGCTGTCCATCCACGTCATCCAGAAGCAGCCACTCCAGCCCCAGGACCCACCATCAGGGTTCTGGGGCCTACGTTACAGGCACGGGATGTTGTCCATCCACGTCATCTAGAAGCTGCCATTCTAGTCCCAGGACCCACCGTGAGGGTTCTGGGGCCAACATTCCGCTCACAGAGAGCTGTCATTCCACAGCATCAAGAAACAACTAGCCACTTCAGCCCCAGGATCCACCATCAGGGTTCTGGGGCCTACATTACAGGCAGGGAGGGCTGTCCATCCATGTCATCCAGAAGCTACCACTCCTGTCCCAGGGCCCACCATCAGGATTCCGGGGTCGTCATTCTGATCACAGGGAGCTGTCATCCTACCATATAAAGAAGAAGCCACTCCAGCCCTAGGACCCACCATCTGGATTCTGGGGCCTATGTTGCAGGGAGGGCTGTCCATCGATGTCATCAAGAGTTGGGGTGAGGGCATCTGCCAAGTCCATCGGCAGCTTCAGGACGTGGAGAGCGGTGTGGCTTTCAACTGAAAGCCATGCACATGTTGGTGGAAATGATTGTGCCCGATGGGCAGCCCCTCTTGGTGGTCGGGGACATGGGGGTTTAGACACCTGATTGGCGTCCTGGCCCCCCAGTTTAAGCTGTCCTCGCACACCACCCTGAGTCAGGCTGCCACTGATGCCTGGCAGCCTGCAACGCCTGGCCGAGTAGGGATGCCAGCCACCAAGCCCTGGCCGGGTTTCTGCTGCTGCTCCACCAATGCCTGGCAGCCTGCAACGCCCAGCCAAGTAGGGGTGCCAGCGACCAAGCCCTGGCCAGGTCTCCGCCGATGCCTGGCAGCCTGAAAAGCCTGACCGTGATGGTATCTAGAACTGGAGAATCCAGCATAGAGCGAACAGAACTGGAGGCCTGCCAGTGTGTGTGTTTAAGATATTAAACAGCCCAAACCCCCACTAGGCCTACCCCTCACTTCAGATGGGGTAATGTCCACACCCGTCCAAGTCCAGTTCTCCTGCATGCCACGTTTCTTAGAACAAAATAATGTCAAAGGATCTAATGAAACAACCAAAATTATTATCCATTAATTTGGTTTTCCAACCTGAAATGTTCAGCGAAACTATAGAGATACAAGACTTCCGTAGGGGGCCTGCCCATCATTCCTCCACTTCATCTGCAATTGCAAAACCCAATTGGTTTGAGGGGAGATCAAATTCCTCCATCCCCAATATCAGGGAGAGCGATGAGGTGCAGGCAAAGGATCCATCTTATAATCCTGAAGGATCAGAACCAGTATTACCCAGCACTGTGCATGATCACTTCCCATGTGCCAAAGCACCCATGGAAGTGGCCTCATGATGAATATTTTGTGACACAACTGCTTTTAACTGCTCTGTTACTAAGACAACTTCCCCTTGAGGATGGTATCCTTCTAAATAAATAGTCATTGCAGGCAGCCAGGTATCGGTGGAGCCGCGGCAGAGGCCCGGGCCGGGCTTGGTGGTGGTTGTCACCTATATGGGGCCAGGCATTGCAGGCTGGCATCCTACTTGCCAAATCTCAGCCAACTCTTTTGCAAATTGGTCAAGTAGCCTTGTCCAGTGGTGATTCATGTGAGCAGCCAGCCACCACCTGCCATGATGGCGACTAGAAATTGAGAACCCAGCATAGAGTGAGCAGAACTGGAGGCCTGCCAACCTGAAATGTCCGGCCAAGTAGTGGGGGCCAGCCACCGAGTCCAGGCCGGGGCCCTGCTCATTTGTAGGACAGGACAGGAGTCAAGAGACCCCAGTTCTCATTCCTGGTTTGGAAGTCCTTTGACCTCTGCATTTCAGCTTTCCTAGTTCTAAACCAGAGGGCTACTGTTCTGGGAGCTCACAGGAGAAAGAACCTGTATGGGAAGGCTTGGGGTACGCAGTTCCAATTGCTGTTGCATATCCAGCCTCTTAAAGAAGAGGGTAAAGAAGAGGACGCTTAAATGCTTCCCCTTCTTCAGAAGAACTTAGGCTTGGCGCTTGGCCCCGGGGGTGCCCACCCGATTTCCATTGGGGCATAGCTGACCATCTGAGACCCACCGATGCCTGCCAGTCTACAGTGCCAGGCTAACTATGCGTGCCATCCACCAAGCCCCAAGCCTTCCTGGCCTTTGCTGCTGCTGCTGGGTCTCAGACGGCCAGCCCTGATGCCATGGGCACTCCCAGGGGCCAAGCGCCGAGCCTGCCTGCCCAGGCAACCTGGGGTGCCAAGTGCCAAGCCTTCGTGGTCTCTGCTGCTGCTTCTGGGTCTCAGACAGCCTCCAAGCGGGACCAAACTTTCCAAAGGTTCGGGGGGGTGAATTCCGCTGGACCGAACCCACGAACCTGAACTAAGTTTTTAGTCCTAACATCCGAGCTCCGTCCTGTTGGCACGTTATTAATTTATTATTATTATTATTATTAACAAACATTTATATAGCGCCAGCACTGTACCTGGCACTTTACAAAGTAATAAAATAGACACGGTCCCTGCTCCAAGGACTTACAATCTGAGAGACAGAGGCTGAGGGAGAGACATAGGAAAGGGAACAGAGGGAGAGACAAGGGATCTAACATTCATGAAGATGCGAGGTCTCAGGTGCACGTACTTGGCTTGGTTACGATGAGAATGACAGCAGGCAGGTCCATGTGGCAAGGATAAGGGTAAACAGATCGTAGGTATAGGAAATAGTGGCTCAGCAGGATAAAGAGTCAGACAGAGCAGAGTGAAATTTGAAGGTATGAAGGGAGGGGGCAAGGCGGATGTGGACAGGGAGGGAGTTCCAGGCATGGGGGATTAGGCACATCCCTAACAAATGTAGCTTAGTAGTTACAAAATAGTAACTTATTCAGGGTCTTTATCTTGAAAGTCAGCAATGAGTTAAAGATTTATTGTGTGGTTTTTCGTGTGGGAAACTTGGTGATTAAACACACACACACGGATCACCAGACCAAAAATGGAACTGGGAAATAACGTAGAGGCAAGCATAAAAAGATGAGTATGAAGAATGATAATTTTATGGGAGATGCTGGTTTTATAAAAATGAATTGAAGAGACTAAAATAACCTCTCTTTTGTAAGAACTTAAAAGAGAGCAAAAGTATATTGCCGTATAAAACACTTGCAACAAATGGAATCAATTTTTGCTCTCCTCGTACAAAAACTCACCAGTAGATTGTGCGGTTTTGCTTCTTCGAACAGCTAACCTCTGCCTTGTGTGTCACTCCTTTGCTGTGCCTTCCTCTACTCCGTCACCCCTTAACTCTAAAGATATGGTCATAAGGAACTTGTATAGCTGAATTAGACTTGATTTTTTTTTCAAACAAAACCATACCATTTTCCATTGAATTTATGTGCACACTTAATGCTTTTGCATTGACAAACCTGGAATTCAAATGTACAAATTGCCTGTAAATCATATACTACCACTTCTGACTTCCAATGCCTGGCTTTCCTAGATGTTTATAAAATAACATGTGATGGCATATGAATATGGGAAAAGTTATATTTTTGATGTGTGTGTTAAAATTATACTTGTCATGGGCAGAGGTTCATCCTTCTCAGAGTTGACACTAGCATTTTAATAATGTATAAAATTAGTTCGCTAAATGTTTGGTTGTAATATCTTTAGTGCAATAAGTCATGTGATGCTGTGAGAGTCAACATCTCTTCTAATGAACCAGGCAAGTTCTATTTTGAGAGTTTAGTTGTGATATAAATAGTTTAAAGTCCTGAGTGACTGGAGAAATTTAGCCTTGTGTACCCTTTTACTGTCCCTAGGACTCAGAAATGGCTGCAGACATTTCATGGGATGAATAGAAGATTGGGGGGGGGGGAGATATCAGACGTGGACTGTTAAAGAAGCTCCTTGCCAAGCATAATTTCTCTGAAAAAAATTAAATGAATCTCAGAGAAACCATATTTTCTTTTTCACTGGTATTGCTGCTTGCTACCACAATATCTTTGTGTGTGGTAACCACAGGCCTGCCTGACGACGGATCCTGTGAGGTCCAAAAGCTTGCATACCTTCACCAGCTGTAGTTGGTCTGATAAGATATTACTGTACTACTTTGTTTCTATTGCCTATATTTAGGACCAAGACGGCAACCTTATTTTCTCTACACTCGTTGCATAAGAAACAGAAGCAGCTCTTGAAACAGACAGCACCAACAATATTGCAGTAATTACGGACTTTATTTTTGTTCCAAGTTACTTGTTTTCCTTCCCAAGAAGCTGATCATATTACTATTTTTCCTCAGGCTACGCACATGCTTATTTCTCCTTGTCACGAGGGTTGGGGCCCTCACTCCCTTTAGAGGCTGTCCCCCGTTTGCCCCACCAGGCCAGCTGCAACCCAGTTGCATGTGCCCACGTGGGTCCCCACGTGATCAGAAAACCTTCACTGTAATCAGGGAGCTTTCAGAGGTCCGCACCCCTAGCCAAGCCTCCCCTTAATCTCCCAGCCCAGCCGTAACGCAGAGAACGTTCTCTGGCCACCTGTAGCTTGGAAGACTTTGCAGTGGGGTTGTCTTATATGAAAAAGGTTCGTCTAGGCTGTCACCTAGATAGGAGTACCCCCAAGTGAATTCCCCAAGGCCAAATAAAGACACAAGCATGCTAGGCTTGATTATAAAACATATATTGAGTACATACAAGTACAAGACTGTTGATCAGATAGTGCAAGTCCATAAATCAAACATAAAGTCCACGCATTCTAAATCCACTGATATTCCCTGACTGTCTCTTACCCTAAGGGGTGCAGTACAGGTCCATCAGATGCTGTCTCGGTCTGGATGTTGAAGACCGGGTTCATGTCTTAGTTCATAGCCAAGTCTTTAGTCCATAGTTTGCATTCTTGTAGCAGCTACTACCTGAGCTTTTTTCTTGTTGAAGTCCAAGATGGAAGAGATCTAATTCTTGAAGAAGAACTTCCTTCTTCTTCCTCACAGGAGGCCCCAGGTCACTTCCTGTGTCTCCTGGCTATTGTCATTCTTATCCGGTGGCAGGGCTGACCTGGCCTTTGCTTGGCAATAAACTGCCCACTTGTTATAACAAAGGGAGTCTCCCCCCCCACTCTGGCAACTGGTTACAGTATGTTGCTGCAACTGATCACATTACACGTATCCCTGAAATGTGCGTCATCTTCCCCCAACTGGGTGTGTTACTGTGTTATCTCCCCCCCCCCCC
>QEPC01001643.1:2117197-2192479 GCA_003113815.1 Sphenodon punctatus | reverse complement strand
GCCCCCGCCGGAGCTGCGGGTTGCCTGGGGGCGGGGCTTCGGGCCCCTTGTCCTTACACAAGCTCAGCATCCTTTCCTCCGACAGTGGCCAATCTCGATTGCATGGGAGAAGAACCAACAGTCACAATGGGCAATCCATTCCCCGTTGTTCACTCCCAGCTCCCAACAGTAAGAAGTTCATCCCGTAAGCTACTTGGTAATACTCATGAACGGACCTACTTTCTAAGAACTTATCCAGTCCTTTTTTAACCTCAGCTATACTACTGGACTTGACAACGTCCTCTGGCAACAAATTCCATAAGTTAATAACTGTTCCTTATCTATTCGTTCCACACTACAAGATTTTATAAACCTCTATCATATCCCCACTGTCTTCTCTAAGCTGAAGAGACCCAGCTTGTCGAGCCTCTCTTTGTACGGAAGCCATTCCATGCCCTTTATCATTCTCGTTGCCTTTCTCTGTACCTTTTCTAGTCCAGCTATGTCTTTTTTGAGATGGGGCGACCAGAACTACACACAGTATTCCAGGTGTGGCCACACCATTGATTTATATAGTCATTATGACATTCCTCAGTTTTATTCTCTATCCCTTTGCGAATAACTCCTAACATTCTTTGCTTTTTTGACTGCTGCTGCACACTGGGCTGAGTATTTCAGTGCGTTGTCCACAATCATTAACAAATCCTTGTCCATGTTAAATCTCATCTGCCATTTAGATGCCCAGACATCCAGTCTCGTAAGATCCTGTTGCAGTTCTTCACAGCCTGCTCGTGTTTAACTTTTAACTATCTTGAATAACTTGATGTCCCCTGCAAATTTGATCAGCTCACTCTTAATAACCTTTTCCAGATCATGAACGAATGCATTAAACAGCACCACTTTTAAAACAGCACCAAGTTAAAAACACTACTTTTTAAATCTCTCCATTGTGAAAACTGACCATTTAGTCCTACTCTTTGCTTCCCATCCTTTAACTAGTTACCAATCCATAGTAAGACACTGCCTCCTATCCCATGACTTTTAAAATTTTCTTGGACTCAGTGTAGCCTACTGGATAAAGGTGTTCAACCTGGACCTTTGGAGATCAAGGTTTAAATCTTGTTTTAGTGATGAGCTCACTGTGTGGCCTTGGGCAAGTCAGTCACTCTCAACCACAGATTCCCACATGTTAAAATGGTAGTAATATTATGACCTACCTTGCTGATTTGTTGTGAGGGTGAATTAAATAATGATTGTAAAGCTCTTTGAACACGAAAGCACTATATAAATGATTAATAAGAAGTTAGTAACAAAATCTCCAAAGAAAGGAAATAGCTAATTAAGCTGAAAGTTGTGATCAGCAATTGTGCAGGGTCAGAGAGCTTTACAGATAGATCTAGTTTCTTTTGAGTCTAAGGTGGTTGTTGGGTCAAAGAAACAGCATGACAGGACCACAGCAGGCTTGAACCGGTTGAAACCAAATTCTTTTAAAGACACAGTTCCCCACACCTTAGAATCATAGCGTTGGAAGGAACCTCAAGGGGCGTCTAAGCAACCTCACACTTGATGCCGGATGTACACAGCTACAGGATTCCTGACAGATGGTTGTCCAGCCTCTGTTTCAAAACCTCCAGTGATGGAGAGCCTACAACCTTCCTGCCTGCATTGCTGAACAACTCTTGCTCTTAGGATGTTTCCCCTAACATTTAACCCAAATCAACCACATTGTAACTTGAGCCCATTATGTCTAGTCTTGCCTTCTGTGACAATGGAGACCAGGTTTTTTGCCGTATCCTTTGTAGCATATGTTACAGGGGAATACCCTGGCACTGTGAGTTCAGCTTGCTGTGTTGGCTCATTTCCCTCTTTGTAGGGGGTCCTTAGTACCTTTGTCCTACTCTGCCTTCTTGGGTGGCATTCCAAGTCCTCTTGAGCTGAGCCCCTTGGCTCCAGCCTCACATCTCTTCCTCCTTTGCTGGGGAATCTGGGCCCGTGTTCCACCATCTGGTCCAAGCTCCAGCCTCACTGGGCAAGCCTCCTAGTTCTCCTCCGTGTCTTTTCTGCCAGTGGGGTTCTTTGACCCTGTCTTGCTAGATATTTGAAGACTGCTTCCATTACTTCCCTTCTCTAGACTAAACTTATCCAATTCCTTCAACATTTCCTCATAGGGCTTGCTTTCCAGACCTTCGTTGGCCCCCTCTGAACTCATTCCAATTTGTCAATGGTTTTCAGTGCTATACTTCCCTAAACAAACCTTTAAAAAATAGAATAAACATTAATTCAAAATTTCAAAGTTTAGAAATTAGTGTATCAACTAACAAATAATGTTCAGTTAATTTTTGTGGTACCTTGTGCTGTCACAGGAATCTGAGGAGCATACCTGGAAACCTGCATTATTGCAGTCAGGAGAGGACAAGTCTGCAGGATGTTTCATATCCGTGCGCTCATATCCGTGTTCAAATCCCTTCCACCCTTATGGGATTTACGGTGGATGTCTCTTGTTTCTCTGTTGTTTGTCTCAATATAGTTCTGACATGAGCACTCATGGCCCTGCCCTTTCCCAATAGGCCCGCTATTTATTTATTTAACAGTTTTTTACCCCGCACCCTCTTGCTTACAGCAGCTCAGGGCAGCTAACAATACCATATAAAAATACATAAAATACAATAATATAAACACCATATAAATACTATAAATATTACATAAAATAGATTTATAAAAATCCATGTAGTGGAGCACTATAAAATACAAAAACCCTCCCACCCTAACCCTCAATCTTCCCACCCCTTACCCATCTTCCTCACCAAAGGCCGGGCGGAACACCAAGGTCTTAACACTGTCGTCAAAAGGAGGAGAGATCTGGGGCCACCTGGGCTTCTGCCTGAGGGCAGTTCCACAGCCTTGGTGCGGCCACCAAGGACACCCTGTCTAAGGTCGCCTTTGAAATACTCGGGGGACTTTGAGAAGGGCACTCCTGGCACACCACAGTGGTCGATCCAGAGCCCGGGAAGACAGGTGGTCCTGCAGATAGGTAGGGCCTAGGCTGTATAAAGCGTTACAGGTAAGCACCGACATCTTGAATTTGGCTCAGAAGACTATAGGCAGCCAGTGCAGAGAACGGAGCACCGGTGTAATGTGCTCATGGTGACGCGTCCCCGTAAGGAAATGGGCTGCCTCATTCTGCTGCAGCTTCAGCCTCCGCACCATCACCATGGGTAGTCCCATGCAGAACGCATTACAACGGTTCAGTCTTGAGGTGATAAAAGCATGGATGATAATTGCTAGGTTAGAGTCCAAGAGGTCAAAGCCTTAGCACTAGATGTGATTTGCGAAACTCACTCCTCGCCACAGCCCCCAGCCGGGCATCCAGGCAGAGCTAGGAATCAAGGAGCACTCCCAGACTATGAACCTGGGGGACCAGTGGAGGGTGAACCCCATCAATTATGGGGGATGCCAACCCCACTGTCCTCCCCAGCAGCAGCATCTCCATCTTGTCGGGATTCAGCTTCAGGCAGCTTGCCCTCATGCAGTCCACCACAGTCACCAGACACTGAGTGAGCACCGAGACTGCTGGGCATCGGTCAGCTGAAAAAGAAAAATAGACTTGGGTGTCATTTATTTATTAAAATATTTATATTCCGCCTTTTCTGCTCCTAGCAGCTTGAGGCAGCTAACAGTAAAAACACAAAATACAAAAATACACTAGTAAAAATAAATTTAAACACTACATTAAAATTCAACTAAAACTGGGGGGAATAATTAGCACCCATCACTGTAACTCATCCCACCCATCCATCACCCATCTCCCTCACCAAATGTCTAGCGGAACAGCCAGGTGTTGCATCTTCAGCAGCAGGAAGGGTGGTCTGGAGCCAACCGGGTCTTTGCCAGGAGGGAGTTCCACAGCTTAGGTGTGGCCACTGAGAACACCCTCTCCAGAGTCACCCCCCGGGATACCCGGAGGACCTCCAAGAATGCGCCCCGGCAGACTACAGGGGACGCTCCATGGCTCAGGAAATGACGATGTCATCAGCATGTTGATGTCACTGAACGTCAAACCCTCTCACGACCTCGCCTAGCAACTGCATGTTGAACAGGATTGGGGACAGAATAGAACCTTGCAGGATTCCACACAAAAGGTCCCGGAGAGACGATCAACAGTCCCCCAGCACCGCTCGCTGAGTTCTCCCAGCCAGAAATGAACGAAACCATTCAAGAACAGCTCCACACACCTCGTCCCAGTCCCGCAAATGAGTTACCAACATCTCGTGATCAGCGGTATGAAAAGCAGCCAACAGATTTAACAAAATCATTCATGATGAAGGTTGTTGACCCAAGGTCACAAGCACAGTCTCAGCGCCATAACCAGGGCGAAAGCCAAACTACGAGAGATCCAGAAAATGTATGTGTTCCTGCAGCTGCCAAGCCACAACCCATTCAATAACCATCCCTAAAAAAGGAAAGTTAGAGACTGACTGAAGCTATGTTGCTGATGGTTTGTTTTTTTCCTCCTTCTGTTCCTGAAATCCTAAAAATAAACTGAATTTGTAATGTGGCATGAAGGGATGGTTAACTGTGCCACCTTCCCTGACTCTACTGCACCAATGAAGGTGTAGTACAGTGTTCTTGAATAGGAAACCTGGGGGCCAAATCTAGCCTGACAGTTCTGACCCGGAGACCCTCGACTCCGTGCCACACATGTAGCTCAACCTGGGCCAGTGTAGTTGAAATATGAGCCAAACTCTTCCCACTCTCTTCTTCTCCCCTTCTAAATTGGATGAGTGGAGGAGAAAGTGGGCAGGGCTAAACTCATCTATGATTTTCACAGTCTTGATGGAAGAATGGAAAAATAATGCTCAAATCCCCATGCACACGAGCAGGGATGTGACTGCGCCAATGTGAGTTAAACTCATGGCAATCTCAGCTCCTTCCTGAATATTGGCAAGCAGCCTAAGTCCCCACACTCTCCAAGAGTGAGTATAAGGTATTATATTCTGTGTATGTGTTTGTGTAGGAGATGGAAGAAGGCTGGGAACTTTGCTGTGTGTGCATGTGCATGTCAGTCAGTCAGACCCACTCTGGCTCCTTTTGTTCGTTCCCCGACATGCCATCTTTGCATCATTTCACTTCTTGTCTCTCCAGCCCTGCCTCCACCAGCCTCCTTCCCACTCAAGCTCCTTTATCCACTTAACCCTTTGGTCCACTGGGGGCACCTTTCTGGAGGTTCCCCGTGTAAAATGAAGGGGCTACAATGGAGGGGGCGTTCTCAGTGGCTGGGCCGTGACTTTGGAACTCCCTCCCGGAGGAAGCCCGCCTGGTCCCAGGTCTGCTGGCTTTTTGCCGAGCCTGCAAAGCCTGGCTGTTTGCCCAGGCCTTTGGAGGGGAGGGTGGGGTAGTTGGGGGGTAACTTTGGGGGAGGGGGGTTTAAGAGACTTTTAATATATTGTTGATTTTAAAAATATTTCGATTGTATTTTTAGTTGTTGTACGCTGCCCCGAGATGCCGTGGGCATGAATGGGGTGGCTAATAAATATAAATAAATAAATAAATAAATATAATAAAACCCCTGCCCCTTCATGCTCAGTCCTCCTTTCCCCAGCTCTTTCCCAGTATCCACATATTTGCATATTTAGTTTTATACAGACTTATATGAACCTTCTGTAACTCCCCGCACAAAGTAATGTCCTTTTTGAAATCTGGGCCACCATTAAAAATAATTGGAGTAGTGTACGTTATGGACAGAGGTTGGTATGCTTTAAACTGAATGCAGTTCCAATAAACAGGGGACATTAAGCCTGGGACATAGGCAAAGGAGAAAAGAACATGGGTAGGCATTGAAAACAGCAGTTCCAATAATAGAGGACTCTAGAAGTACTGATAGAAGTTGGGGGGAGGTTTGGGTTTTTTTAAGGAGGAGAATATTGACTTTTATGTAAAATAAAGTAGTAAAGCCAGTGCACAGATTTAAGAGGAGGATTGGTCAGAATTGCAGAGGAAGAAGGCAATCTTTGACTACTCCTTTGGGGCGAGTTGAATGGGTGTATCAAGGACAAGGAAATTACAGTAGCCTAAACAGGAGTCCAGTAAAGAGCCACTTTAGGTACTGTTTTTCCTCCTTTGGCTATTCATCTGGTTATGGTTTGGTGTGTCTGAGATTCGTTTGTGCTATAGCGTTCCTGTTTCCCTAACAGTGACTGGCTTACAACGTTAGAAAACATAGTGAAACTCCCACAACTGAATTAATGAAACACTGCTGCTGCCTACACAAATGTTAGCTGCCCTGGTGTTATAAACACAAACAATAATACAAGAGAGGTTAACCAAATATATGTCTTGCAGCATTCACTGTAGCTTACTACTTTTTGGACTTATTATGGGAAATACATCCCAGAGGCAAGGATCTTCAAATGTTCGACTCCTACTAATCTAGTTTGGTAGCTGCCAAGAAGAGATTCTGAACTGCCACAAGAGATGGGTTCCTTTTTTGAGAAAAAGTCGAGAGAGAAGTTATTTGAAAAATTAATTTAAATGGAAGTATAGCAATACTTCTATTTAAATTTATTTTTCAAGTAACTTCTCAGTACCTCACAGTACTAACCTAAATCTTTTGAGTATGATGTAGCAGGGGGTCTTCCCAGGACCACACGGGGGCACTGGGATCTCTTTAGGGGAATTAGCTCACCCCACTGCCACACCCGTATTCAGCCCTATCCTCAGCTGAACCCCCTTCTAAGGGAGGGAGTACCCTCTTATAGGACCCAGCACAGTCCACGCAAAGTCCAGAGGGTAACAAGTCTACAGTTCTTTATTAGACTCCAATCCCTGGAGCTGCTGACTCAGTCACCTCCACCCTGCAGGCTCAGGAGCAACCTAATATCACAACCCTCCCCCCCCCCCCCCATGTCCATCTAGCCAGGCCTCAAAGTCCCCAGCCAAGCCTTCCCCAGGCACAAGGCTCCCTCCTGGGCACAGCCTCTCCCAGTACCTGGTTCCACTCTGGTTCCCCAGCCTTCAGCACCCTGGAGAGCATAGGGTGGGAAGGCCTTCCTCAGGCTTCTTCCAGGGAGATGTTGTTCCTTCAGCTCCCTAGCAGAGACTGCTCTCCTCGCTGCCTTGCCTCTCCCTATATCCAGGCAGAGTAGGCGTGACCAGGCTTCCTCTTCTCAGCTTTAAAGGGCCAGTGTCCTACCCACTCTGTCTCAGGGTCTCTCGCAGTTTCTTCCCAGGCTTATCTCCAGCTATGGGCCTGGCTCTGCCACACCCCTGGGCATGCTCGGCCCTCCAGCTGACCCACACAGCCCCCTTCTTAAAGGGGCAGCAGCCTCACAGGACTGCTCCCAGCTACATATGATATTAAATAACTGAACACATAAGTAACTTAATTTAACATTTCAAACTATATAGCTTAGTACTGTGTATAAATTAATACATTTAGTTTTATTTTAAAACTCTTTCTTTCAAAACATTGTATAGAGCAATATTTACATTATAGAGCCGTAGGAGCAGCTCTATAGTTAAGGCATCTTGCATGTTCCATTAAAATCACAAAAATTGTACCCATTATAAAACTGAGATGATTTATCCTATCAATGTGAAATTTTTAGTCCCCACCCCAGAGGCAGCTGCATCTCAGCCAGAGGTACTGGGCGAGGGATTCTTGTATAAACAGTCATCACCAGCAACCCTGTCCCTTGCCTCAGTGGGTACAGCCACATGAGCTGGGGTGGGCCCAGTCCTCTCCTGCACGCCCAGGGTGGGCAATTGCAGCCACCACACTTTGGGCCAGTGGGGAGAGCAGGCCACACAATCTATCCTGCTGTGATCATCACCAGTTCTGCCACGCACCGTGGCAGGTAGAGCAGCTGGCCATACCGGGCTGGATGTCTTGACTCCTGCTGCACTGCAGTATTGGACCTGCTGCCTCTAGATAGCTGTTGTGGGGCCAGGAGGAGTGTGTGTGCCTTCCCTGCCCACCCAACAACTGATGGGGGGAGAGGAGGCTGGGTAGTGGCTCTGAAACAGTTAACGGCAGGGGACTGGATTCACAGTCAGCACTGGAGAAGGTGATCTGGGGGTGGAATAGCCAGCCCAGCTGGCTGGAGAGGGGTGTGTGGTTAGTTTCCTAGGTTGCACAGAGAGAGGCAATGGGAGCTTCAGCGCGGCACACTCCTCTTTACCCACACAACAGTTGATCAGGTGAGGGTGTGTGTGTACATGGGGGAAACAAGGTTAATGGATACAGGATATGTACGCAGAGAAATGTTTTGGGGTAGCTGGGCAGTGGGACAAATTTTTGTGTTGGGAGGGAGCAGCCAGGTGCTGGTAGAGTGTTTATGGAGGAAAAGGCTCAGAAATGGGTGATGTGTATGTATGGATGAAGCTGGGAAGCAAGGAAGGGTGGAGGTAAATGTATGCATCTGCACTGGGCAGACAATGGATGGGTTATGTGTGTATATTTGTGGACAAGCCTTGGAGATGGGTGATGTGCATTTAGGTACAAGATTTGGGGACAGGCAGGGGTGAGGAGCCCTGTCTGTATGGGGAAAGGGTATCCAGCTGATGGGAAGGGTATATATAGGAAGGGTATATATGGGTGATGCGTATTCAAGGACAAGGTTTGGGGGACAGCCGGGATGGGGGCAAAGTGTATATTTTTTGTATGTGCTTTAAGTTGGGTTGGGGACAGTGTGGCACTGAAGAATTGGATGGGTGTATATAGTGGAAAGAAGGTTGATAGGTACGTTGTGTGCACTGGGAGACAAGACATGAAGCAGCGAGGGGTGGGAGGCAGTGTGGTGTATGGGTAACTGGCATCCAGATGCTGAAAGGGGACAAGGCACAGAATCATCCAATGGTGGGAAGCAGTTTGCTTATGGGGCGTGGGAACCCAAGTTACTGGGGGGTAGATATGGGGAAAGAAGACTGACACATCATTGATGTGTAATCAGGGTCCAGTTTTGGAGTTTTTGCAGCTGTTTGAGGGGGGAGCTATAAAGGAAGTAGAAATTGTGGCTATGGTGGAGGCAGTGATCAAGTTCATAATACTGAGGCAGGGAGGAGGTTGCTGTCCCCAGCTTCAGTGTTGCCCCCAATCTGCAGAGGAAGAGGATTGGAGCTGAAAGGCCAAGGCAAAGTGTTGGTGCATGGAGCCAAAGCTGTAAGCAAGCACTGTATGCGAGACTGTACTAGGAATGAGCATTAGGATAAAATTACAGGTTCTGATCCTTTATGGATTTGGATCTTTAGTTCTCAGATTTGTTATGGTTCAGATTCGGATCCCATTGAAGTCAGTGGAAAACTGATCTGAGTTTGACCTCTCCCACTCCCTGGGAACCTATTTACCACCCCATCCACACGGGCACTGGCATGTACTTACTGGCCTCAAAGGACTTGATTGAAGTCAGTAGGCCCGCAGCACAGTGTCGAGCTCCTTGCTCTGCAGCATGCATGTGCAAAATGATGTCACTGCCGTTTTGGTTAAGGATGGTGGTCACTTTGTGCATGCTCCGCCGGGGGCTGTTTTGTGCGTTTGAAAATGGCCACCGCCCTTAACCAAAATGATGGCAATGACATTATGGCCACTGCCATTTTGGTTAAGGGTGGTGACCATTTTACGCATGTGCGCTGTGAAACAGGGAACTCAGTAGCATGCTGCAACAAGGGAACTTGCTAAGAGCTCCCACACACACACACCAGCACGAGGTTGGCGCAGCTTCGATCAAGCCCTCTGATGCTGGTACGTGCATGCCAGGGCCCCATGAGTGGGGGGTGGGGATCCATAACTCCGGATCTGTAACTTGCATGGACTGAGTTCGGATTGGTTTGGATCAATCCATAACAGCCCGATGGATGATTGATATGAATCCGTAATGGGCATCACTAGACATCACTTAGTTTTAAAAGGCAATCGTAAACCCATACAGTTTAAGAGAAGAGTTAAGGCTCTTGCAAATTCCCTCACGCTTCAAAAAGCATGGAAATTGTAAGTTAAGGCTCCTGCCTGGAGCATGAGTGAATTTGCAAGAGCCTTAACTCTTCTCTTAAATTGTAAGTGTTTATGACCTTAGATTTAGTTTTGAAACTGCCTTTTTCTTTAAAGAGCTGGAGACAAAGTAGTTCAGATACCTTTTATGGAACCAGCTTTTGTTGGTGGGAGTATGCAGATTCCTTACATACCTGATGATGGTTTTTTTATGGCCCAAACATTTGCATATTTTCACCAATAGCAGTAGGCCTAATAAAAGATATCATCTTAGCTAGTTTGCCTCCATCTCATGTCTGGGACCAATATGGCAATTGCACTTTCCCTTTTTAAAACAAGATGCCCCTACTTTGGATATAATTCTCATCCATCCATTGGTAGGCTTGCAAGCATAGAGCTCTCTTTGATGTGCTTGGGAAGGGACAATAGAAGTTTGTAAAAAAGATCCCAAATCAACGGAATGCCGAGGTGGGAATCTTTTTATAAATTGCTATTCTGTTTCCTTGTGCACATCAAAGGTAATCTCTGCAGTTGTGTGCCTGCTGTTGGACAAATGAGGATTGTGCCTTTTATTTGATACCTTGCCTTTATACACCTAAAACTGAAACTTTTGGGTGGTTGAGACTGTAAATACAGAAGGGAATGGCATGGCCCCTTACTTTGTCATGTTGATTTGGTAATCACAGATCTGTTCATATTCAAATGGCCATATTGCACAACTGCCACTATTGATAACATATATACAGTACTGGCATTCTCTGGCTAAGAATAAATATTGGGAATGAATTGGAATCGGAGGACCGCATTCACACCTGATGGCAGTGGCGCTTTTAAAATGACGTGAGGCAAAGACACCAGGGAGAAGCCCGATGCTAAAAGTAGCGCCGATGCAAATGGGGTTCTGCTGCAACGTTACTTGTGGATGACAGAGCGCAAAATCCAGCCCTGTCATCCATGAGAAACATTGCGGCAGAACCCCGGGCCCGTTCGCACTGGTGCTACTTCCAGCATCAGGCTTCTCCCGGTGCTGTGTCTTTGCCTCGTGTCATTTTTAAAGTGCCACCACCGTCGGGTGTGAATGCGGCCTGACTCCTGGAGACAGTGGGTATTTTCAGACGTTACGAGATCACAGTGAAGCCCCGTCAATACCCACATGGGGTCAAAGCGCCCTGAACGTCTGTTAGGCAGCCGTCAGATGTTCGCCACGGTAAATTCCCACATGGGGTCAATTTCAACCACGCTTCCGGGGCTTCCCGCCGGACAATCCCTGAAAACATGATCAAAGAGATCCCCGGTGGGAACCAACAAAAAGTCACGTCTGGCCAGTGACCACGGCCCGGAATCCCCGGTGGGATTCCGGGCCATGGCCGCATTAGCAGCAGCAACAACCCATCTCCCCAGAGGGTGGGCGGCGGGGGAGCATGGGGTGGTGGGGCCGTGCGGCCGCACGTTGCACCGCGCGACCCCGCCCCCTCCCTGATTCCCCGCCGGGATCAGCCGGCACGTCTGTTGGCCGTGCCGGAGTGATCCCGGCGGGGAATCTCAGGGTTGTTTCCGTGACGGGGCGAAGCTGCCCCGTCACTTCTGAAAACACCCAGTGCTTCCAGAATATGGTTCAGAGATGGTAGCGGAGTGGCATAACTGCTCTACAGATCAAGGAAAGGGCTTTAGGGTTAATATTCTGGAATCTTTGACTGATATAGAAAAGCGCACATACTTATTTTTGTAGTGCTGTGAATGTATGGCATCATTTAAAGGGCAAACGTTACCAGACAAAACAGTTTCTCAAAGAGCTTATAATCTTAAAGCATGAGTCAGTAGAAGAAAGGACAAACACCGAGTAGGATGTGACTTTTATAGAAAGAATGCTTCACAGAAGAATTTGAAAAAAAGTGTCAGTGTATTTCTGGTACTGTATTAGCTTTGATGTATGGAAAATCCATCTCTTTAATAGGCTCTTCTTTTGTCATTTATTTTTTTAAGTAGACTCCTCTTCAGTTCAATTACACTATTCTTTCCCTTTTTCAAAAACAGCTTGAACAGGCACTCACCATTATTTGTAGATATTAAAAATAGCTTCCGTTGGAGACTATTATATGGACAGTAACTTCCTATAAATCTTTGGTACAGTACAATTTTATTTGCAATCATTAATGTTCCTAGCTGATTAATGCTGGTTTTCTGGCTTTTTATAATTAAATGGCACAAGTTAAGGAAATCGCATCACCAGTTTATTGACTAGTGTGTGTTAAACCCCTCTGATAGCATTTTGTATTTTTATTTTCCATTGTTTTAGTATTTTTAACTAGTTTAGTAATGATTTGGATACAAACTGTTAGGGCCAGGTTTTGTGAATTTTGGTTGGGTTGGCGGACTGCTAGACTCCTGCTGATGGAGCATTAGGCTCTGCTAAGTGGAATGGGTGGCTTTTTTCTGAAGTACAAGCCCAACAGGTCCACCCCAAGAATAGATCTGCTTGTTTAGCAAGGTCTTCTGATGATCTACCACTGTCTACTAACATATCATGTAAGGTAACAAAGATCTGTATATACTTGGAGGTAGAAAATTGGGAAATGGATTTCTTCCATAATGTAAAGTGTGTGAGGGTCTAGAAATATTAGGATGTCACTCTGACTTTAACAACCCTTACCAAATGCCCATGTTTTATATGTGGTTTCTTCGTGGGTGGTTCTTTCCTTTCCTTTCCTGGGCCTCTGACAGAAGCCAGGACTGCTGAATGTGGTGGGGACTGAAGTGTGGCAGGCTATGCGCATAGATTGCAACTTGCTATACTCAGGTGTGTGAGAATGTGCTGCTCTGTCACATCTCAAATATTGGTCAATAAGATAGAAGAAGTGGGCAGAAATGAATATACAGTAATGAATGAGAGTGTAGAAAAACGGTGAGGGCATGTGAAAAACATTGTGCCCGGGACTGGTATGAGACGAAAGTGTACCCCATGATCCATCCCAAACGTGGGCACTGAGAAAAGAAGACTTGGAAACATTGAAGAAGGACAAAAGCAATGAAAGGAGCATGATTGCTCTTGTTTTATGCCAAAGGCTGAAAGATCACCTGGGACATGTGAGAGAGGGGGAGGATCATTTAAATTCCTCTTGAGATTGCGTTGAAGCCTTATAGGGTGATTATACTTAGTAAATTGGTTTTACTAACAGAGTGCAAGGAGCTTGTGCAGAGCTGCATGATAGGTTATACAGCAACAGGTGAGAAGTATTGTCTGTTCAGCTTCCTTCTATGCTTTCTCCCAAGATTATCTTTTTAAAGTGAATTAAACACTTGTTCTTGAAGATATATCTGATTGCCAGACTTGCCACAGTCGCTTAGTGAAAGTTAGAAAGGTGTACAGAACAATTTATCTACTGAGTGACACTCTGTGCTTGTGCGGGAGGGAAATGGGTATTGAGAAAGTAGGTGGTAATTGGGGCTATAGAGTTGCCCAGTAAAGACAGATGAGAGTACGTAAGTTTTTGTGGAGGTATATTTTATTTCATACTTATATGGGGGAAATATATTATTATTATTATTATTATTATTATTATTATTAGTAGTAGTAGTAGTAGTAGTAGTAGTAGTATTTATTAGCATTTATATAGCGCCAGCAATGTACCTGGTGCTTACAAAGAACAAGATAGACATGGTCCCTGCTCGAAAGCTTACAATCTAAAGACAGGGGGAGGGGAGACAGGGAAGGGGAAAACAGAGGGAGACACAAGGGATGCGACATTCATGAGGATGCGAGAGCTCAGGTACATGTTCTTGGCTTGGTTACAGTAAATTGGGAGTTTGCAGATAACAGGTGGGGGATAATCCTGGGTGGGGATGATTAGCAGGAGTTTGAAAGTGCGGAGCGGAAGAGGTTGGTTTTGAGGAGGGACTTGAAGGCATGGAGGGTGGGGGCGAGGTGGACGAGGGCAGGAAGGGAGTTCCAGGCGTGCGGGGCAGTGAGGGAGAAGGGACGAAGGCGGTTGGGGGAGCAGGGGAGGCGTGGGAGGGTGATGGTGGGGATGGAGGAGGAGCGGAGTGCTCGACTAGGGGTTCGGAGGGAGATCAGGGTAGAGAGGTAAGGGGGAGCAAGATTGTGAAGAGCTTTGTAGGTGAAGACAAGGAGCTTGTGCAGAATACGCTCAGGAAGAGGGAGCCAGTGGGGAGAGGAGAGGAGAGGTTTCACGTGGTCAGAGCGACGGGCTAGATGGATGATTCTGGCAGCAGAGTTTTGAACAGAGATAAGGGAAGAAAGGTGGGAGCAGGGAAGGCCAGTGAGGAGGAGGTTACAATAGCAAGGCATGAGATGACTATGGCATGGATGAGAGTTTTGGCAGAGGAGACAGACAGAAAAGGGTGGATCTTAGCAATGATGTGGAGGGAGAAGTGTCAGGATTCGGCAATGGAATCAATGTAGGGTTTGAAGGTGAGGTGCGAGTCGAAGATGAAGCCTAAGCTGCGAGCTTGGGGGACAGGGAGGATGGAAACCCGTCAATGGCAATTGACAGGGAAGAGGGAGAGGAAGGACTGGGAGGGAAGGAGTTCAGTTTTCGCCATGTTCAGTTTGAGTTGGCGTTGAGACATCCAGGTGGAGATATCGGAGAGACAGTTGGTGAGACGAGCTTGAACAGAGAGGGAGAGGGAATGAGTGGAGGGATAGAGTTGAGTGTCGTCAGCGTATAGGTGGTATTGGAAGCCGTGGGAGGCAATGAGATTGCCTAGGGATTGGGTGTAGATAGAGACGAGGAGCAGTATGCCGATACCAGTAAATCCGATACCGGGCAGATCCAATACCGGTAAATCTGGTATCGGGTTTTCTCCATGTGGTCCCACCCCTATTTGGCACCAAAATTGGCAAGGAGTTCGGCTTAGTAAAGAATTGTTCTACACATCTTTCAAGTGCATGATGAATTGCACTTGAGGTCCCCAGATATTCTGACATCCCTAAATTTTTTGTTTTGAGGAGAAATTGCTCCCTTTGGAGATCACAGGAGATGGGGCTGCTACAGTTGGGATGGCAAAGAAGAATAATTTCACTTCAGCTCTTCCCTCTCCACCCGCACTCCCATCTAAGTCAGGCTATCCTCATGGTATAACTATACTGAACTATCCTGAGGATGATGCACTGGGGGGAGTTTCACAATTACAGATTCACATGATACATTTCCTCCATTCAAGTCACTTGTGTTGTATTTTCATTTTTATGGAGATTGTTTTAGCTGCATCACTTTCTGTTAAAGACTTTGTTCTTTAGGGATCATTTAATTTAGCTTGAGGACTGCAAGATTGAGTATGTTGATGAGGGAAAACCAAAAAGCCACTTAAATGTATGCTTTATTTTTTAACTGGGTATTATATTTTTAGTGAATACAATATAGGTTAGTCTTTTTACTTGAGAAAAGTATAGCTATACTCTTTCCCACAAATTGAAAAAGTGGGATTGGAAACATTTAAAGGAGACATACATTTCTGGAAATGCCACTAGAATTTGCAGTCATCTTATTGCTGAAGAATAAAGCCACACACGGTCGATTTTGTCAAAATCATCTTAATCAACCTCCCCAGATGTTAAAGAGCCAAGGACACACATTAATGTGTGTGTTGCTTTTTGATACACTGGACTCCCCATTCCTGTATCTCTTTCCTAAATTTCATTGATCTTTTACTTGAGTATAAGGATCAGGGAACATGATGGGAGCTGGCGGAAAACAATAGGGAATGGATCCCCGATTGTGACCTGTTAGATGCTTCTCCCAAGCCACTGTGATTGGCCACTGTCGGAGACAGGATGCTGGGCTAGATGGACCATTGGTCTGACCCAGTATAGCACTACTTATGTTCTTATAATGAATTTATGCCATCTTCCTCATAGATAAGTGTATATAATTTAGGTTGGCCTAGTGGACAGTGTGAAATCGATTTATATTGCTCCAAATTGCTTTGGGAATCCTGTTAACTGGAGGTTGTTTTCAGGTTGCCTAGAGATGGCTGAGATTGCTGCATAAAGCATGCTACATAGTGTGTGTGATATCTGTGCTTTCTACTGAACTATGAGGAATGGTTATCCATGCTCTTATAACTTTGAGACTGGATTACTTTAATGTGCTCTTCATGGGTCTGTATTTGAAAACCACATGGAAATTTCAGTTGCAGCAGAACGTAGCTGGAGTGTTCCTGTACTGGCTAGAATAAGGCCAGAGACTACATTTGAATCACATTTTCGTGACTACATAGAGAAGCATGCATTACCTAGTAATTGTGTGTTAAAAGCATTTCAAAGTGTCACATTATATTACAAGTTGGGACATTGACACTTTTTTCTGTTGAATAACTGGTAGATAATATGTTGTGCAACTGAAGGTTTCTGGTTGTTGTTTAAAATAAAATAGTATATTCTTGTGGTAGGTAGAGAATCTGAAAAGGTCTTCTCCCAATTTTGCTGTACTGTTAGGGTACATTAGTTTAACTGGAGGCATCTTGTCCTGTCTCTTATACACATCTAGATGTGTATAAGAGACAGATCAACTTATATAAATTTGCATTTGCACATTTGAGTTTGAAATATGCAAATGAAGTATGCAAAGGATTGTGGAATTTTTTATGTTTCTGTCCATTTTAAATCTAATTCTTGGTTGCCTAAGTAAATACTACCAAACGACCAGATTTTAGATTATGCTTATGGTAATAATTCCTAATGGACAAGAAAAAATTGGGGTAATACAGTTCTTACTGTGAAGAGCTTATATTTGAAATAGACAAGATAGATGCAAGGAAGGGGAAAAGGCAGTGAAAGCGAACTATAAAATGTGGTTACCGGAAACTTTTCTTCTCTTTCCTTGAGGAGAGGCATAATGACTGAGTAACTAAAGCACCCAACTATGTCCCTGAAGGTTTCAAGTCTTTATCTTACATTGAATGGCTGCCACCAGTCCACCCAGCTGTGAATTGGATTGGGGAGATCAAAGGCACTTGGACAATGTGCTGGTCACATCAGTTTTCTCATGTACTGTAGGCCACAGAAAATGGTGTTTTTACCCATACCAGTCAGGTGGACTTCATGGCTTAGGATGGACTTTGATTCCCTTCTCTCCCCCTGATGGCATTTGGGGGATGGGAGGCGAGAGAGATGGGAATCCAGGATGACCAGAGACTAAGGTAAAGAGACTGAGAAGGGGCAGGTGGGATATGGAGGAGACAGTAAATCAGCATGGAGTAAAACAAATTTGTTGTGGAAGGCCAGTGAAGTGTAAGTATTCACCAGTGCAGCAGCTCTTGATGCTTCTCGGGGCCTTTTTTGACGAGCAGGGTAAATCTAGCAGATTGACAAATCCACTCTTAAAAACATCACCTGGGGAGCGTTTATACACACCGGAAGTTGCCAGCCGACATTGAAAACAGCGGTGCCTGATGGCTTGCACAATATTTTTAAAACAGGATTTGTAAAACCCAACTGATATGGTTTTAAAAATAATGTGCGAGCCGCCAGGTGCCA
Organism: Sphenodon punctatus; assembly: GCA_003113815.1. NCBI lineage: Eukaryota > Metazoa > Chordata > Lepidosauria > Sphenodontia > Sphenodontidae > Sphenodon > Sphenodon punctatus. The sequence goes on along the minus strand of QEPC01001643.1, from coordinate 2,175,023 downwards.
CTGTTTTCAGTGGTGGCCAGTGACTTACAGTGCGTGTAAATGCTCCCCACGTGACTTTTTAAAGAGCGGATTTATCAATCCGTTAGATTCCCTTGCTCATCTTAAAACACCCTTGCTGTCTAGACTAGAAGTTCTCTCTCCTACTGGGGATGACTGGTCTCCTTCTTGGGGAGTTTGTCCACAAATGACATAGGGATGTGATGGGATGGTGAGCAATGGATGAGAGGGAGAGGAAGAACTCACCTTGCAAAGTGTGGTGGAAGAGGAGGGGGGAATGCAGGTGATCATGACGGGTAGTGGTTTAACCACCCAGAGGGCTGATGTCTAGGTAGTGTCCTCCCCAACACAACATCAAGACAATGGAATCACTGACTGTTTCCCCCTCCCCCAAAGGTGTGGATGAGATTTGTCTTTGTTTTGAACTTCAGCAGAGTAGGCGCTTCACCTTGTGTAGCAGATGTAACCTGGAATCCCCTCTTAAGAATAGGAGAGGAGTGAGAGAAGTATGACAACTTTTGCAAAGGGTAGTAGGTATGACCTTCTATAGCATAAATAGAGGAACCACTGGTTCTCGTTGAAGGCATTTATGGGGGCCTTGCCCTGTGTTTGACCAGGCAAAGAATTTGGTAAAGGAAGTTATTCCTGAATCTAAGGAAGCCAGCAAGAGCATTCTATTCCATATTAATTGAGGCACTTATGCAAAAAATTCATTTTAAAAGTAAATGTTTTCCTGATCTTTCTCCCAGAGGGTTAGAGCTTACTGGCTAGAATAAGGCCAGAGACTACATTTGAATCACATTTTCGTGACTACGTAGAGAAGCATGCATTACCTAGTAATTGTGTGTTAAAAGCATTTCAAAGTGTCACATTATATTACAAGTTGGGACATTGACACTTTTTTCTATTGAATAACTGGTAGATAATATGTTGTGCAACTGAAGGTTTCTGGTTGTTGTTTAAAATAAAATAGTATATTCTTGTGGCAGGAAGAGAATCTGAAAAGGTCTTCTCCCAATTTTGCTGTACTGTTAGGGTACATTAGTTTAACTGGAGGCATCTTGTCTCTGTGAATTGGTAAACAGGTAACTGAACAGTTTCATCGTTCACTGGGGTATAATGATTACTGCGGAATAATGTTTGCTCTATGGTTATTGCAGCATAACAGTTGTGCAGAAGTAAGCAAATAGTTCCCTTCTTTCTCTGTATTTGGCTCTTGTGTGTCTGATATGAAAAAACAGCAATCAACATTTGCTTTTAATAGTACTTCTGGTGTGTGGGTTGGTTTTTTTTAAAGCTTTGAGTACTAATTTCTGACTCTGATGTCTTATCTTTTTTTTTTTTTAATTCCCTCTTGAGCTAAGTAACTGCAACTCTACTTCATCAGCAAATGACGACCATTTGCTGTTCTATATGGGTCCAGGTAATTGTTTTTTAAGATTTAATAGTAATTTTAAAAGCTTCATAATTAATCTATTTTCATGTTTCTTTTATGTGTTGTTGAAGCAGAGTGGTACTTAGTGGACCAATGGAAGTTGTGAGGTATTTGTATTAGGTATATTGGTGTACTATGGCCTTGTATGTTTAATTTGCTGACTAGGAGTGAAGCAACTATTCAAGTAGCCATCAACTTATATAAATTTGCATTTGCACATTTGAGTCTGAAATATGCAAATGAAGTATGCAAAGGAATTGTGGAATTTTGTCAGGATGTTTTTATTCAATGACCTGACAAAACACGCTTGTTTATCCATATGACCTGGGGGCATACGGAACATTTGAAAAACAAGGCGTTCATCTAAATGTAAGTGCCAGTTGGTAGAATCTGACCTCACAGAACTGGACACACTTTAGGTTGAGATAACTAGGCTTTTTGAGTATGGGGAATTTGGATAAGTGGATTTATACTGTATTCAGTAATAATACTGAATAATACAGTAATAATAATACAGTAATAATACTGTATTCAGTACCATTTTACTGTATTCAGTAATATGGCGGATAATGATTGGTTGGTTATAATTGCCTAGTGTCCAGTACATTATTTGAGTGAATGAGTAAATCTGAGTGATTTCAGATATTGAATTATGGATTTTCTAATTATTATTTAGTTAACTAATCAAATTCAAACTTCAGTTTTGTTAAGAATCAAGCTAATTGAAATTAATGAAGTCAAAGTTTGTGCAGATAACTGAGTATGCTAAAACTGTATTTGAATATTAGTGCAAATCAGAAAAACCCAATTGCATACATCTCAACCTTTCAAGCATCCAGACAGTTAACCCTGCCTTCTCAGCCAATTGTCTTCTCAGCCAGTAAGCTCCATCCCGTCCTGCACTTACACTCAAACGCACCTCCCAACGTTTCAAGTGCACAAAGAGGGTCAGAAGCTCTCCTGCTTTATCAGTCCGCTTACATTCTTGTCATTCTATCGTTTCCCCACTGTCCTCACATGTGCTTTTCCTGAGACTTGAATACTGGTGTTGCCCCCACTCCACCCCTCTCTCTCTCTGAAGAGGGACTGTCCCTCCAAAATAAGAATTGTTGGGAGGTATGCAATTTAATTAGAGGTATGAATTTATTTCAGCTTTACTACAATTTATTTATATTTATTTATAATCCACCCTTCCCAAAGGCTCAGGGCAGCTTACAAATAATAAAAAAATTTAAAATACAAAACCCCTCAACCCTCCCAACCCTACTACAACCCTCCCCAAACCCACCCAATACCGTCACCCTATTCCCAACCACTCCCCCAAACCATCCCAGTCCCCTATGGTCCCCACTCACCAAATGCCTTTTCAAATAAAAAGGTCTTACACCGCCTCCGTAAGATGCTCAGGCTACTACTCCTGCTTATCATTTCTATAGCACTTTTAGTTGTATGTAGCACTGTATAGATACACATGAACAGGTTCAAACGAACAACCTGGGAAAGGGAATTCCAAAGCATTGAGGCAGCATCCGAGAATGCCTCCCTGCGAGCCATTGTCGTACAAGCAAGTCTAACAGACGATACCCAAAGGAAGGTGCACCCAGGCGATCTCAGGGGCATGGTAGGATGGGCTATATTTCAGATATAGGGCCCAGACCATTTAGGGCTTTAAAGGTCAAAACCAGCACCTTGAATTGTGCCCAGAAAGCTACAGACGGCCAGTGTGGACTTCGGCGCACTGGTGTAATGTGCTCCCAACACCTCATCCCCAAAAGGAGGTGAGCCGCCACATTCTGCACCAGCTGCAGCTTCCGAAGCATCATCGTGAGCAGCCTCATGTAGAGTACATTGCATTAATCTAGCCTCAAGGTGATGAAAGCCTGGTGCCCAGATCTGAATCAGAAAGAAAAGGCCACAGCCTCCTTACCAGATGGAGTTGATGAAAAGCGCTTCTGGCTATTGCTGCCACCTAAAAATCCAGGCACAGCAGGTGGTTCAGAAGAACTCTAAGGCTACAAACTTGGTTGACCAGAGGGTGACAGACGCTACCAATAAGAGGAGTCTCAACTCCTTCCAGGTCACAGGGCCAGCCAGCCAACATCACCTCAGTCTTGTCTGGATTTTTGACATGGGAAAATGTCATCTTTTGTATTTTGAGCAATGTTGGCATTTTGAACATTGTAGATAGAGTTTCTTCTGTGTCCCACCATAAGTTTCTTTGAATTGTACAGTTAATTTTAATGGGTGGAATAACAGGGTGTTCCTTGAATCTGAACAGTATTAGAAATAGTAGTATTCTACCTTTAATTTCACCCTTCATCTTTTAAAATACTTGGTAACTGCAGTTCTTGGAACAGGTTGAGAAATTTTAGCCATCTAAGGATGAATCAAACAAGACAATAGTCAACATTAGCCTTCACCAGGTGTCTTCCTGCATGCCCATCTGTTAGGCGTCTGCCATGTGGCCTCCATGTGGTCACCACAGAACTGCCGCTCATGGTGGAGTCCAGGGATGGTGCAGCCCTCCATGTGGGTTCGGTGGAAGATAAGAGGAGCTCTCAGCTGAGAGATGAGATCTCCCTTCCTGCAGTCTCCCTCCCCCACAGCCTCTCAGCTGAGTGGGGGAGAGGGAGACTGCAAGGGGAGGAAGATCTCTGGTGTGCCTCTCAGCTAATCACCAGTCAGGGCTAATGGGTACCCATGTGTTCGTGTCTTGTCAATTAGGTTCACCCACAGCCTCACCGGCATTCAGGTCCACCAGACCATAGAGTCCCACCTAGCGTGCCTTGCCAGCTGAGAGGCAGCAGTATCAATCTCCCTCTCCTCAAGCTAGAGATCTCTCCCCCATCTCCCACAGTCTCCTTCCCCATCTTCAGCTGAGAGGCAAGCCAGAGACCTCCACCCCCCACCCCCCTTTTCAGCTGAGAGGCCGACTACATGGAGAGGAAGATCTCTGACATGCCTCTCAGGAGAGAGGCTGCCATGGGGAGGGAGATGGCTAGAGTCACTGGTGGAAGTTGACACAAGTGTGCAAAGGTATGGGCAGAGGGCTGACTTTATTAGGCTGGATGCACTAAATATGCAATTGGAGGCTGCACGGACTAAACAAAAACTCCAGCAGGCTGTTGTCTCATTTGATTCCACCCTGAGTATTGTGGCATTTTATATTTTGTATTGTCAAAAATGATGGCAGTAACAGACTGTTAGTGCAAGAACAAAAAATATATACCGCTCAGCTAAACAATGAAAGTAGTGTACTGTGGATTTAAAAATTGAGGCATTCAGCAGCTTCTAGTCAGGTAGTAAATAAAAGATAAACAGGAAAGGGGAAAGAAAAATCATGGCTGTTAGTAACGAATTGTTCTACATACCTTTCAAGTGCAAGATGAATTGCACTTGAGTTGCCTAGATATTCTGACATCCCCTAAATTTATTGTTTAATTGAGTGCCTTGCATTTTACACATCCAAAGACTTGTTTACAACACAGAGATGGATCACAGAGCTTTTCCTTCTTTTAGCTTGCATTGTCCTTATTCATCATTTACTTTTGTCAGTACAATGACTGTTGGCTTGGTGTTCTAAGTTCAAGAGTAACTAAGCTTAAGCTCAGGATAGCAGGATGTGCCAAAGAACAAGACCATTGTTGCTCGGCACATTACAACTAGTCATATTGCAAATTCTGCATACAGTTGTCATATATATTACAAAAATCAACGTTTGCCATGCCACTTCAGTTTCCCCCCCCCCACCCTGTATGAAAAACATGTGGAATCTGAAATAACATTGAGTAAGAACAGATGTGCCAATGGTGGGATGGTTTCATGCCCCACCTTGGGGTGAAAGATCACGACCGACACAGCCCAGCCCATGTCGGGGCACTGAACTGTTGTGCCCCATGACTCAAGAGCTGTCCTGCCACCCACAAGGCCCGAATAGGGTCAGGAGCCTCACCTACACCCGGCTACCAGTGCCCTGCCCCCAGCCATGACGGACAGCCATAGTGGCCCCTGGTCTGCGGTGGGTACACTACGCCAGAACAGATGTGCTTGCCCGTTGAGGCCCACTTTGGCCTGAATGGGCAGCCCTTAGTCTGGGCTGTGACCTCGGAGATTGCCCAACATTCTCTGGGGCAATCCTGGGCCAACATCAGTGGGGTCTGGGCCACAGCGGGTCAAAGTCATGTCTGTTTTTACCCATTGCTGCAATAATTAGAAAACGCTGTCTTTTGGCTGGAGACAGGTTGCTGCTAGTATATCGCGCACCGACCTGTACAGCAGCATCCCTACACACACTAGCTGAGCTGATGTCGGAGGTGGTCTTGCGGTTCCTGAAGTCTGTGGTGCTGGGAGACTTCAACATGCACGTCGATGCCAGCCTGGGGGTGGGGGGGAAGAGCATAAAGTCATGGCTGCCATGGTAAACATAGTATGGTTTCAGATGGTAGTGGGCCCGACACATGATGGGGAACATACCCTGGCCTGTACCTAATATTCTGCACAGACTTTTAGTCTGGGGATCTGTTGGTGGGGGAGGTGTCCTCAGTGCCCTTGTCATGGGCGGATCGTTACCTCCTTCGGGCCGGGCTTCTGGAGCATGTCTGCCCCCAGAGAAGTGCGAGACCAGTTTGATTGGTCCACCCTTGGAGACTTATGAAACTAGAGGGGTTCCAGAATGCTCTCAGGGATTTTTCCTCTGACCTTGATGACTGCTCACTTGATGACCTCATGGCTCTTTGGAACACCTTGCTCACCGAGGCCATTGACTGAATGGCTCCTAAGTGTTCGCTTCCAGAATGCCGATTCCACAGGTCCCCCTGGTATACAGAGGATCTGCGGAGGACGATGCGGGAAGGGCGGCGGTTCGAACAATGGTGGCACCATTCTCGTGCTGAAGTTGACTGATTGCAGCATAGAGTTAGTTTACAAACCTATGCTGCAGCTGTGCAGGCAGCAAAGAAAAGGTGATTTGCTACTTTCATAGCATCCATGAAGTCACATCCAGCTGAGCTTTTCTGGGTGGTGAGGGGGCTGGTCAGTCCGGCCTCCCTCCCACTGGAACAGGAATCTTCCAGTGCTCGCTGTGACATGTTTGTCATCTTTTGCATGGATAAAATTGTCCAGATTCACTGTGGTTTCGACGCCGCATTTAATGATAGTTGGGAGAACCAGAGGCAGTGGAAGCCCTGTCTTGTCCGATTTTGTGGGATCAATCTCAGTGGGTGTTGCCCACTGATGTGGAGAAGGCCCTTGGGGCTATTCAGGCCACTTCTTGTGAATTTGATCCTTGCACATCCTGGCTGGTTAAGGCCTGCTGGGAAATGCTGGGTCTGTTGCTGGCTGGGGTAATCAATGCCTCCCTTAGGGAGTGCTGAGTGCCGGGTTGCCTCAAGGAGGCAGTGGTACGGTGTTGACTCCCTGGCCAGTTACCAGCCAGTCTCTAACCTTCCCTTTTTATGGAAGGTTATTGAGCAGGTAGTAGCCCAGCAGCTTTGGGGGCATCTGATGTGCATCAGGTTCCTTGAGCCTTCACAGTCTGGCTTTCAGCCGGGGTTTTGCACTGAGACTGCACTTGTGGCCTTGGTCGATGACCTCTACTGTGAATTGGACCAGGGTTCCTCAACCCTGTTGGTCCTGTTAGATCTCTCGGCTACATTTAACACTATTGATCATGAGATGTTGGTGGCTCGCTTGCGGAACTGAGCCGAGGTGGGCGGGACTGTCCTTGGATGGTTCCGTTCTTTCCTGACTGGGAAAACTTAATGTTTGGTCCTGGGTGATTGTTTATCTTCTCCCCGGGACATCATGTTCTATTCTGTCCCCCCTCTTGTTCAAAGCGTATATACAGCCTTTGGGTGAGGTCGTCGGAGGGTTTGGTATACGGTGTCATCCGTATGCGGATGACACCCAGCTTTACCTCTCTTTTTCAGCTGTCTGAGGCCCTGCAGTCTCGGTGATTACTCAGTGTCCAGCGGCTGTGGGGGTTGGATGAGGACGAGCCGTCTGAAGCTGAATCCTGACAAGACGGAGGTGGTGATGGTGAGAGGTGCTGAGGGAGTGGTGGCACCCATCATTGATGGGGTCTGCCCTTTGTTGGTCCCACGGGTTTGGAGTCTGAGGGTGCTCCTTGACTAATGACTCCACCTGCATGTTCAGGTGGTGGCCGTGGCAAAGGAAGCATTTTGCCAATTACATCTGGTGCGACAACTTCAGCCATCCGAACTCCAGCCTAGCGCCTATCATCCATGCTTTAATTACCCCAAGGCTGGATTACTGCAACACACTCTCCGTGGGGCTACCCTTGGTGATGGCCTGGAAATTACAGCTGGTGCAGAACGTGGCAGCCCATCTTCTTACGGGGACGGGTCGCCTCGCCACAAGCACATGACACCAGTGCTCCATTCTGCACTGTCTGCCTATAGTTTTCCAGGCCCAATTCAAAGTGTTGTTTTGACCTATAGAGTCCTATTATACTGCTTGGGCTCTGCCTGTCTGCAGGACCTCCTCACTCCCGAGGTCCTGGAACGGTCCTTACGGCCGGCCAGGGGCACCCTTCTTAGAGTCTCCCAGGTATCCCGGGTGGCGATGATGAGGGCGTTCTTGGGGGCTGCACTGAGGATGTGGAACTCGCTTCTGATGGAGGTCTGCCTAGCCCCTCCCCTCCTTTTGTAAGCAATGTAAGATGTGGCTGTTCCACCGGGCTCTTGGGTGAGGGAGACAGGTGAGGGGGTAGGGGATGGTTAGTGGGGAGGTCTGTGAACTTTTATCCCTTGTATTCTATCATAGTTTTATTGGTTTTAGGGTTATTTATGTTTATTTATTTTGCATTTATTTTTGGTATGTGTAAGCCGTGCTGAGCTGTGTCAGCAGGAGGGGCTGGCATAAACATCTTAATAATAGTAATAATTTAATTGTGAGTACTGAAGATCAATAAAATGCTGTGATTTAGTTAATAGGTTCACCCCCTCACCTTCCCTGTAGCCTGAAAAATAGAAGTTGATTGCTTCAAAATTTAAAATTTTAAATATCCTGGCAGGTTCCTGACAGGAGTGAGTGAATGGTGGTTTAGAAAAAGGAAATTAAGCTAACAAAAAACACCAGGCTTTCTAGGGGTGCTTATTTTAAAGAACATTTAATCTGTGAATAGCTTCTGCATTCAAATGTCAGAAGTTAAGGTATAAAATAAACCTGGAAGGAGAACTAAATCTGTTGCTTAGGCTTACGTTTCTAGATGGCTTCTGAAAAGTAAGAGTCTTGATGTTTTAGGTGACATCTGAGAGACTGGCTCTCCAGAGTATTATGCCACAATAATTACTAGCTATTATCCTAAATTTTATAAATATTCTTTAATACAGCAGCTCATAGTAAGAACATAATGTATGTAGTATGAATCAGTTATTTACACTTTGGGTTTATTCTAATTTCTGTTTCATCACAAATTAAATTTCTTTCTATCTTGCTTGAGAAATTAATGCAAAATTAATAGTGCTGTGTATTTAACTTGGGATTTGTTCATTTATATTAAAATTTGATGAATTTAATTAATAATAATAATAATAATAATAATAATAACAATTTGGATTTGCCCAGGCCTTTGGGAGGGGGGGAGGGTGTTTTTAATCCCCTGCCCATTTATCTATTTATTATTGTTCCTAACCCTGTTTTTTGATGTTTTATATTTATATTTATATTTTAACTGTTTTAATTGTTTTTATTATTGTTGTAAGCCGCCCCGAGCTGCATCGCAGGAGGGGGCGGGATATAAGTCTGAAAAATAAATAAATAAATAAATAAATATCCTGCCCTTCAACCAAGGGACTCAGAGTGGCTACAAAACAGAAAACAATTATCATAGAAATAATAATAATAATAATAATAATAAATTAATTTAAAAACCAATTACAAAATTACACAAATATATATTTAAAAAAAAATAAATTACAATAATTGTCCCTTCCACCCGCTTTACTTATATTGATTTTTATCTTGTTGTTTATTGAAGTTTTATTGTTCTTATTGTTGTTCTTATTGTGAGCCTCCCCAAGCTGCCAGAGGCAGGAGGGCATGGATTAAAAATCCAGCTGTCAGTCAACCTTGTAAATCCACATAAAAGCAGAAATTATGTGGAATAGTGCATTCACACATACACAAAATGCACGAGATTTGCATTTGAATGTTTTCTTCCGGCCTTGTAATGACACTTTCATGCGTAATCCCATCCCCACTGAGAGAATGATGATTGTGTGGAATGGTCTAGTTTTGACATACTTTCTTCCCTGAATGTTGCAGGTCACTAGAGAACTGTCTTCTGGCACAAGTGTACCAAACTTTTTGGGGGTTAGTTTTTCTGCTGGTTATGAATGGACTCTAGTGAATATCTATCTTTTCACGGTGTTTGTGGGTAGAAGAGAGGCAAGGCTAGAGCATGCAGCTGCTGAAATAAGAGAAGCAAACAGAAAGAATCTTTGTTTTATAGATAAATCTGTATAAAATAAATAGTTTTTTCTTGTGTTTCCCAATACGATTGTTTCATGTTGATCAGTTTTCTGCACCTGTAAGCTTCTCAATGCACTGACTGGTTCTTTTGCAGCACCATGCACACTGTTGACACTTAGGGAATAATAAGTAAATGGGGTTGGCATTTTGATTTTAGTTAATGATGTGACTTGCAGCAATATACAGTTTACAAAGGTAATGAAGATACAGTTGTACCCTACTATTAATATTTCTAGCTTTATTCACATTGGATAATGAGCCATGCTTGACAACTGTAGAATACTGCTTAATGAACGTACGTACACTCTTGAAATGCAATGCACCCGTACAACATCCTGTGTTATAGCAAACCCCCTGACTGTAATGAACCTGATGGCTCCCTCCCTCCCTCCCTCCCTCATTGCAGCACTGTAGGTATTGTTTTTGCTATTACAGTCTACCTGTAATTAACAAAAACTGAGGTCACAAGAGGTCTGTTACCTCAAGAGTGTACTATAGTCAAGAGCAGAGATCAGAAATTATCTGATTTGTGAAAAGAAAGGCTTGGTAATAACAGAAGAATTTAAGATATTATATTGTTACTAATGTTAAATTAAGTGGAATAATTTTATTTGTTTTATTGTGTCAATAACTGAAAAACTTTGACACACTAAAACCACCTTAGACAGACAGTTGTCATCAAAGGGTATTTTCAGATGTGACAGTGCCTGGTGCCTGGGCAGGATACGACCCAAGGTGGGGAGAGGGCAGGGTGACCTGCAGACGTGGTCCACATGTCCCTGCCCACCCATGTTGCGGAGTGCACCCTGCTCACCTCCTTGATGGGCAGGTGTGGCAGCAATGAGGCTGCCGCGCCCTCCTGGAACAGCTCCGGCCACAAACCGGAATTGGCTAGAGTGGGCCATCACATGTGACAGCTTGCTGTACCCCAATCCAGGGATAGCTTCTCCAGACCATGACAGCGCTTAGCCCGCGCTGTGACTTGGCAGGGGACCCAAGTAACAGCGTGGACTAAACCCTTCCATGGTCTGGGGACAGCCCTGATCCCACCCAGGAAAACATCTGGTGGGCGGGATTCAATGTGACGGCATCACAGGTGGCCACGTGGGTTAACGTGTGGTCACCTGTGGTATTGTCATGTCTAAAAATACCCAAAGTTGGTTTTCCCAAGATTCCTCTCAAAGCATTATACAATCATGGTATTGCCTCCAAACATCCCCACTGACAAATTAACATGGATCACATGTGCACATGCTGGTGCTATCGTTTTGAACTCTGTTGCCGTATTGTGAAAAAATAATAAATGTGCATTTGAGTGTTTGTTCGTATGGACCCATTGTATGAGTATGAACATCATATCAGTGTAACTAACTCCATAAAGTCAACACCCCTTGAAGAATATAGATACATGTAACATTTTCCACTAGATTTTGTAGTGACAATATCCAAAAACGTTTTTGCCAGTAAGTTAAAGTTTGACTGCTTTTCTCTTTAAGTGAGTCAAGCCTTTTCCTGTTGGTCCTGACTTGTAAAGGCCTTCAAACCAATCACAAATGGGAGGTGAGGTGTATAGCTATCCTTTACATGTTTCTTGAGACGTAGATCAGCAAGAAGATATGGCTATTGTAAGCTCATGGAAAGTAGCCCCGCGGTTAAGTCAATTCAAACTGACCTCTTCTTTTGAATCTTACTTGGATCAATTAAATAACCCAAACTTACGGCGGGCATACACTTAACTAGTTCCAACGGCAGTTACTAATGGTAGGTTACAACGTATCCCCTTTGCTCAGAGGCTATGCAAATATTCTATGGGGGAGATTGGGGACATCGAACACTTGTTGTTGAGGTGCCCTGTCTTTGAAGAATTACGAACAGTTTGGTTGGCTCCCTTGATGGCTAGCGGGTTTTCCCTCAGAGATGAGGGATCGTACCTATACTTACTTACTCTATCCCAGGAAGAGGCGGTAAAGGCCTTGGCTTCCTTCGACTTATTAGCAACCAAGAGAGGGCATATAGCTACTGCAAAAATAGTCTCTAGCCCATCTGGTCTTAATGTTTAGGACAGGGATATGGGATATGTACCTTACTTCTGTTGATTAAATAATATTGGATTAAAATCCTTATGTTGTTTCTGCCCTATATTGGTGTCAATAACATTTGACTGGGAAACCTTTTGATATATTCAGTCCTATATAGGTTGCTAGCTTTTTGGGATAGTCCTTACTAGAAATAAAATTAAATTCAGGATTTGGTGTGAGATTAATAGGCTCTCAGGGTATCATCCAGATGGGATACCTCTCCAGAGCTGTACTGTTTATGAAATACTTTGTGCTGCTTATTTGCTGGGTCTAGGGTTAGTTCCACGTACTAGGATAGTGGGTAGGTATGTAATAGTTGATAAGGTCCCTCATGAGAGACTCTTATGGTAACTAAATAGTCTTGGGATAGGAGCCAGTGCCCTATCATGGATTGGTAACTGGTTAAAGGATAGGAAACAAAGGCCACTTTCAGACCTTCCCCCCCACCTCCCGTGCTTATTCTGGCTGCAGGGGGGAATGCGCAGCCAGGATATGCACGGGGATTGGCCAGTCTGAAAAGCCCCCACCTCCCCAGCGCGCCGCTTTGCCGGCAGACACGTGCAAGACATCAAGCTCTGCATCCCTGTGTATGTCTGCCAGCAAAGCTGCGTGCCAGGGGGTGACCAGCCAATCCCTGCGCATATCCTGGCTGCACATTTCCCCCCATTCTGCAGCCAGAATATTTGTGTGTGTGGAGGGGGATGTCTAAAAGTGGTTAAAGGGTGGTATTGCATGGTCAGTTTTGCAATGGAGAGAAATAAATAGTGGAGTGCCCCAGGGAACTGTACTGGGACCAGTGTTGTTTAATATATCATTAAAAATCTGGAAATGAGAGTAAAGAGTGAGGCGATTAAATTTGCAGATGACACAAGTCGCGAGCGGATTGCGAGGAATTGCAGGAGGATCTTGTGAGACTGGGCGACTGAGCAACTAAATGGCAGAAGAAATTTAATGTTGACGAGTGTAAAGTGATGTACATAGGGAAAAATGATCTGAATTATATGTACATAATGTACATATGCTGGGTTCTAAATTAGGGGTTACCACTCAGGAAAAGGAACTTGGAGTCATTGTGGACTATATGGAATGGATTATACGAGGAGAGGCTTGATAGGTTAAGGCTCTTCAACCTGGAGAAGAGACGACCAAGAGGATATGACAGAAGTTCATAAAATCATGAGTGGTGTAGAATATGTAAATAGGGAGTGGTTATTTACCCTCTCTAACATTACTAGAACAAGGGGACACTCCATGAAATTAACTGATAGCAGATTTAAAACAAATAAGATTATTTTTTCACTCAGCGTACAATTAACCTGTGGAATTTATTGCTAGAGAAAGTGGTCAAGGCCGGTAGTGTAGCTAGTTTTAAAAAGGGATTGTGTAAGTTCCTGAAGGATAGCTCCATTAATGACTATTAGCCAAGTAAGTGGTCAGGGCCGGTAGTGTAGCTAGTTTTAAAAAGGGATTGTATAGGTTCTTGGACTTTAGATCCATTAATTACTACTTGCTAAGTAAGTTTTGGGAACATAACCTCTTACTTTGGGGGTGCTGGAACAACAGGGAATGGGTTGCCCATTGTGACCTGTTGGGTGTTTCTCCCAAGAGAAAGAAATTGGCTGCTATCGAGGATGTTGGGCTTGATGGATCAGTGGTCTGTTCTTTTGTTCTTAAGTAGTTATTGGGGAAGTAACCTCTTACTGTTAGGTGCTGGGACAACAGCAGATGGATTGCCCATTGTGACCTGTTGGGTATTTCTCCCAAGAGATGCTGGGCTTGATGGACCATTGGTCTGACACAGTATGGCACTACTTACATTATGTTACTGAATTACTAGTTGAGAGAGAAAGAGAGTGATTGCTAAGTTGTTGTCAAAAACTAATAAATGGAGACAAAACAAAGTGCAGATAGTTAAAATATCTTTTATTGGGCCAACCCTCACCAATAGAAGTTGAGCCAACAAAAGATATCATCTGGGCTACTTTTTCACCATCTGTGAATTAAAAGAGGGAAGTGAGGTGAATGCACGATTACCTGGCATTAATATTCAGCTCTGATCTGTATTCTTTATGAGTGAGAGTAATGATTAGAAGAGTACATAACTGGAATTATTACGCTGCCCTTTGCTTGTAAATGTGTTCATAGAAGTGCTGTTATAAAGCAATTTTTGCATACAGAAATGTGTGTTGTAGAATGCAAAAGTGAAAAATCAGTATATGTTTGATCCATCACCATAACTGGTTATTTTCTTTCTTGTTGCTATTGGATGAAAGAGTGTCTGTCAAATATCTTCACTCTTAACTGATTGTTTTTGTTAAAGATTTACTTTAAGGCCATTATCTAGTGTACAAGGCACTTATTTCTGGCCATCAAACAAAATAAGAAATTGACTTTTCAGCCTTAAGTTAGCCTGCTTAACTTGAATTCTTTTGCCCCCTTCCCCCTCATTTTTCCCCTCCATTTGATATTTGTGCTAAAAATGGATGATGGGCTTTTGCAACATGGTAGGTTTTGTGTTCCCAGAAAGATGCCAAGCAACTCACTGTGATCTTTAGTAGTAGGTAGGTAGACATCATCACAGTACCTAAATTTTATCATGGAGAATGCTCTTCTTACAGCTTCTAAAATATCAATGCCATTCTCTGTTAGCTTGTATTCCAATGAATCCTTGGGTGAAAACAGACATGCATGTAACTCAGCTTTAACATTTCTTATGCATGTTGCAGGACTGTATTGCCACACTGTGCAGCCCTGTAACATGCATAAGAAATGTTAAAGCAACGTTAAAACAGAATTAAGGTGCATGTCTGTTTAACAGGACTGACTCTTATTTCCACTCTTCACTGGCAGTATAAACTGGACGTTGTATCTGTGGAATCGGACCCAGTTATATAAGTGTATATAAGTGAGCAAATCTTTATAAAGGTGTTTTTTAAAAGCACTTATTTCCTAGTGGTTTTGTAATAGAATTGTGCTTGCCTGTGGCACATTTTCAAATAAATTTGATGGCTTACAATAATGTGAGATTACTGGACTTTGAGAACCAAGACTGAATTAACTCAATAAATTGTGTTGGTTTTTGTTGTGGCATGCTGTCTGTCTACTGTAGGGTGAAGTCGAGAATAGCTCTCTCATTTATTTGCTTGGGTTAGAATTAGGTTACAGTCCACAAGATGAAGAACTGATATTTTATCTATGTAATTTTTCCCTGCCATTTGATGACACTTCAGATGAAAAGATGAGTTTTATGGTGATATTAAAAATACATGCCTTCAATTAAAAGTAGCTATGCTACTGTGTTTGGCCTTTAATTATATAATTTGAGCTGCTAAAGAATGGTAATTGCTTTTTGCTTAATAGCTCCTTTGCACAATTAGCTTTTGAAAACTTGGGTGTGATTATCTTCATCGTCATAGAGTGGCTCTGAAGAGAACAGAGTGATCATCATTTAATAATCACACCCAGTGATGCCTCCAATCTTTCCATTGGTGATATTAATCCTCCAGTAGCTGTGCCTTGTATTTTTCTTTTCCTGGAGTTGCCAACTATTACCATTTCATTACAAATCTCACAGATTTAGATTTGAGGATTAAAACCACATGATTTGGGACAAATTTGTGAACATCTCAGCTTTCATTTTTAATTTTCCAGTCATTTTTTTTTTTTAATTGAGAAATGCTTGGAAATTGGAATGTAGTGAATACCTCAAAAGGCTCAAAATCCAAGGAGAAATTACAAAGAACCCAGGATTTATTATTAAAATGGCAAATGTTATGGCAAATAATTGCCAGACAACATCACTAGTTCATAAGTACAGTGAAAACCTCATTCCGCCATGCCTCACACTACGTTATAACTGAATTTGCACTGTACTTATGAACATGCGCTGTGCCCATAATGGCTTCACCTGGAACAGCTGTTGCTGGAGTTGCTAGGAGCAAGAGCTGAATGATGTGCCCATCCAGGACAGCCTTGCTCCTTCCCTCTTCATAACATCCCTTTGGCTTGGGCTATGGCTATGTAAAGTCTCACTTGGGGTGGTGGAAGGTTTCAGCTGCAGCTGCGGGAGTGGAGGTAGAGCAGTTGGCTAAGTCCATCTTAGCTAGTTGTGACCTTTCCCTCTTCATAATGGCTCTTTTTCCTGCCGACTTCTGACTGGGGCTATTACTGATGGCCATTAAGTAGCAGGGAGTGGCTGCAACCTGCTTGGTTTAGGTTGTTGGGTTACAGAGAAGGAAGTTTAACTGTAAGTGATGGGGCAGCAGTTGCTGTATTATTGTTAGTAGTTGAGATTTAATTATTTTTTTTTATGAATGGGAGGGGGGTGGTGTGAGATGTGGGATCGTGACACCTTACTGTGAGAGGGTAAATATAGCCCAAGGGGTGAATTTTGTGAGTGGACTTGCAGAATTTGTGTTCCCTCCTTGTAATGTAGAGTTATTTGGCACCATGAAAATGTGCTCCTGATTTCCTTACAGCAGTAGCACAACCGCTCTCCATTATAAACAGGGGACTGCTGAAGCCCCGATATTGAAGAAACAGTTTGAGCTACGGTTCTAAAAATTTATCCACAAGTTCTATTTGTGGGAACCGTCATACATGGAAAGTTTGAAGAAGACCCAAACAGAAAATAAAAAGTTATAACTGTTGAGAAGTTAATTTCTTGTGGTCAAAATACACTGAATGCTGACAATTTTGAATCAACAATATCTCCTTCCCCCAGACAAGTTAAGCTCCCAGATTCCACAGCCTTGGAGCATGACATCAACAACAAGTGCTGTTGGAGTCTTAGAGTGCTTGGTACAACCAAAACCAAGTTATTAATTATTAAAAAAATCAGTTCTGGTTCTTCACGCGTGCTCAGTAATGCCCAGGCTTCCCGGGCAGAGCAGTGAGCCTGGCAGTGAGTTTGAGCACTGCAGCGTGAAGGTGAGGAGACGAGAGAAAGGTGAGGGACTTGCCGCCCTTCCCTTCCACTTGCTCCGCTACTGCTCAAGCTCTGCACCCTTGGGTGGAGGAGGGTGCTCGGGGTAGATTTAGTTAAGGACACACTGCTCTCCCACCTCTGACCACAGCTGACACTGACCACAGCTCCCACGTCTGTCTATCCTGGAGCCTCCTATATGGACTACTTGCTCTCCAAGGAGGAAACCAGCTTGAGCAAGAAAAGGAGCTGCCACTGCAGTAGCCTGGGGAGGAAGGTGCCGCTGCTGCGGAGCCAGAGCTGCTTTTTATGTGGGCCCTGCAAGCTCTGCTTCATAGCGCACAATGCCAGCCCGCTTGCCCACCTGGACCAACCCCTGCATCCCTGCCGCTTTACAGGGCTCTTGCCACCCATGAGGAGTGCGCCGCCCACCGCCTCCTTTATCTTTCGCCTGTCGTGGCCCCAAACTGATCCTCCCTCCTACCTGTCACCTTCCACACTAGGTCCCCAGCCCTAGACTGCCCCCCCAAGCCCTGCTTTTCCTCCTGCCCCCCCCGAGCGTGGTCCCTAGCCCCAGACTGACCCGCTTCTCCTCCCGCACCCCCCCCCCGCACAAGGTCCCCAGCCCCAAACTGCCCCCCAAGCCTCATTTCTCTTCCCGGCTCCTGCACAAGGCCCCCAGCCACAGACTGCCCCCTAAGCCCCACTTCTCCCCCCAATCCCCTCCGCACAAAGTCCCCAGCTCCAGACTGCCTCCCCAGACCTGGTGGCCCTGATGCAATCAGGAGTTGGAGACCCTCCTACCCCCTTACTCTTCTGCGGGGGTGGGGCCGGAGAGTAAGGGCGGGGGTGACTGGGCTATGGGGGGGCAGGAAAGTAAGGGGGTGAGAGTGGCGCTGCAAACTCTGGTCGGTGCTGAGGGCCTCATCCGCCCCCTGTCAATTTCCTGCAGGATCTGGTCCCTAGAGGGGGCTGGTGACACCATCCAGGAAAGGGACACAGGAGTCCACTAGCTAGCCTCCTGCTAGGGTAGATTAGTGCTGTGAATTCTGACTGCCCCTTCTGCGAGCCCCCCTTTCCCTGGGCATTTTTAGACACATGTTAAAGTTCCAGATGTTTCAGTCTTCTGGGTTTACAAGTCCACAAGTTAGTTCCAGATTAATTTTTCACACAAACACTGCCCTGAGGCAGCTTAAAGTAGCAGCAACTGTAAATGTAACAGGCTGCCATGGAAACCAAGTGACCACAGCTGCCTGGAGCAAAGCAGTTTACCAGGAGAACTTTTTACACACACAAGTTATGGGAGAAGTTAAAAACAGAAGTTCAAAGATCTGGATGTTTAAGATCTGGATGAGTGATTTAGACACACAGAAAGTTCTGGATGTTACAGCAAACATCCAGGAGAAATGTGTGTCTAAAAACACCCCCTGTGTGGTCCTCAACTGGGATGCCCTGTTTTGTTCCATTGAGCAGTGATTCAAAGGATGGCTAGTTTGGGGCATAGAAACAAAACAGGGCATTGCTAAACTTCTGCAATTCTGCAAAGAATTTGGCAATTTGACCATTCTCAGGCTGGCATTGAAAATGCTGGCCTCTAAGATGCAGATCTCCTGTGCTGCGCTATTTCTGTCTCAACGCCTGTCTTACACAAATACATACACCACAAATGTCCCTCACACTCAGGTCTCTCTCTTTCTCCCCCCACCCCTGATCCAGCTTGGCACTGGTGAGTAACCTGGGAGGGGCTCACAAAGCACCTTGGCTCTCAGCGACCACCTGGGGGAGAAATGGGTATTCCCCATGCTCAACCTCTTTCCCCACAGGATCCCGACACTGAGCCACATGGGGAAGGGGGGTGGGGGAGTTCATTCTAATTGCCAACCAACTCTGCACACCACACCAACTCCACTGCGAGAGAGACGTATGGGTCCAAGGAGAGTAAGAAAATCTGGCTTGGGGCTGTACTCTCTCACTTGCTTCCCCTTGGGAGGGGTCATTAATGTATTCCAACTGCTGTTTGTCTGCTGAGTTCCATGACAAGCCTGAGAAAGAGGAAGCTTTGCAATTCTGCAGAAGCGCCAAAGGGCTATGGTACTATAGGGGATGCACCTTTGAAGTGCTTTAAAGCAGTGCTTTTAAAACTGTCAAAGTTTTGCTGTTCCTCTCTTGCCTGGGCTGTGCCCAATCTGAAGGCACCCTCTTCAGTACCTTAACCCATAAGCTGCCGCTGTGGGAGAATCATCCTCTCCTTGTTTTAAACCATAGCAAAGGAGACCCCCCCCACACCTCTTACCCTTGAGCCGGGGCTCAACCCCCAGCCCCCGCAAAATCTCTGCTCTGGGGACGGGGGGGATGCACTTTAATTGCCAACCAACTCCACACACCAGCACTTCCCTAGCACTTGGATGTTCCTATGACAGTTGCTACAGCAACAGTTTCTTTCCACCCTTGTTGAGAGCATGAGGCTAGGGAGGGAAAGAGTGTTGGAATAAGGTTTAGTTTCCTGGTAGTGGTTTCTCCAGCTATGTTTTGGGACATGTCAAGGCAGGAATAGATGGAACCAGCACTGCTGCACCTGCTCTGTGGATAAACTACAACGTTCTTTCTAGAGCTCGTATTTCACCCTGGTCATAGTTGGCAAATCCTGGTGCATCGACTCTAGTGGAGGGGAAATGCTGCTGTATTGCACAGTCATTCAAAAAAAACCTACAACAGCCAAGGTGACTTTCCAGGCAGTGGTTCGCATGACTAGGACTGAACTCAGAATCCCATGAGAATCCTGAGAAAGAGGGAGCTTGATGCTAACTAACCATCCGTTGAATCACTGCTCCATTCAAGGCTGCTAGAAACAAAACAGAGAATTGTTAAACGTCTTCAATTCCTCTGCAAATAATTTGTCAATTTGGCCATTCTCAGCCTGGCAATGAAGCTGTTGGTCTGTAAGATGCAGATCTCCTGTGCTACACAGTACATCTCTCTGTCTCCACCCTTCTTCTCTTACACAAATACACACACCACAAATGTCTCTCGCACTCAGATCTCCCCTGTTTCTCTTTCTCTCTCTCTCAATGGGGGCTGTTTGCGGACAGTGCAGAGGGAGCAGGGTTCCCAAACCACCAGCTGCTGGGATCCCTTTGGACGTTAATACTATGGACGATCTGTGAAGGGAGCAGAGTTCCCACCCCCATTCCCCCAGCTGCTGGGACCCTCTTGGAACTTTGCTTATGGACTGCCACTGTGAGTGATCTGTGGAGGGAGCAGGGTTCCCCACCCCCATCCCCACAGCTGCTTTCCTTGGTCTTCCTTCTGCTTTCCCCCTGCAGCTGAGTTTCTGTTGGTGGTGACTGGTTCCCACTCTGGCTAGCTGGCACCTCTGTGTGCCAGCAGGGATGGCACAGGTGCTGGTGCTTCCATGCCCTCTGCCCCAGCCCTCCCAGAGTACTGTGAAGGGTGGGCAGAAGCAGCTACTATTGGAATTTCGTGAGGGTGTAAATGACCATGTAGATAAGGGTGAGCCAGTCGATATAGCGTTGACTGTGCCCCTGTAATTCATTTTTTTTGAGAGAAAGAGAAAGAGATATGTATATAATATGTTTGGGGAAAAATGTTTGTAGGCAACATATACATATGTGTGTGTGCTTGTGTGTGTGTACATATACATATATAATTTGTGTGTGTGTGTATGTGTATGCGTGTGTGTGTGTGTTTATGTGTGTATATATACATATATATAGAGAGAGAGAGTATATAATATTGCCTATTAACATTTTTTCAAACTGCCTTAATTCTCTGTTGTTTTGCACAGAATTGCATTGTATGCAACCAATTGTATAAACTCACAATGGCAACACTTCATTGTATAAAGTGTATACAATTTCTATTCATTATAAACAACAGAGTTAAGGCACTTTGAACGTTTGTAAGCGACTTATGATAATAAAGAAATGTAAAAAAATAATGTGATAGTTTTATCCCTGGATAAGGTATGTTGCAATGACGTTAAATAAACTGGGTTTTTCGTTCCATTACTTTGCTGGACAATCTTTGGTTGGTATGAAGTCATCTATAGAGCAAAGATCTAGAGATATAGCGATCCAGGAGGACCTTGCCGCTCTCAAGGAATGGAAGGTGGCCCCTAGCCTTGCCACCAGCAGGGCTTTATTTAGGAGGGAACCTTGCCTTGATATATTGAGGAATACTCATTTGAGGCGACACTATACTCTCTTCCATTTCAGTCTTACGCAAACTGCGGTGATAGAGGGCAGATTTGCAAAGTACCCTATTGGGACCATAAATGTTCATGCTCCCTATCAGAAGTGGAATCAGTGAAGCATTTAATATTCACTTGCCCATACTATGTCCATTTGAGGGGGATATGGCTGAAGCCTCTTTTGGACAGCAAGGGGTCCAACCACTTACAACTATCAATCTTCCTAGCTAACTTGTCTAACCCAAACGAGTTGGTGTTTGTGGCAACTTTTTTTCTTCTTGCTGCTAAACGACGTAAAATGATTAGGTCCCGGCTAGATGTGCCATAACAGAGTTAGGCATTTCAAACTTGGTCCATCTAAGCTTATTCCGAAGCAGTAGTTTATTAAGAGTTACTATCTTGGTATTATTGTAGATCTTTCTATGATAAAGATCGAATTGGAATGGTCTTTTTATAAGGTTGATTGTGTTTACTTTTTATTTCAATTTGCTACTGTTTGATATATGCTTATAACTTTTGTTCATTTCACGTACTTTTTAAATCCTAATTTTTTTGTCTGTATCTGTTCTGTAGCTGTTTTTGTTTGTCGGATGTTTCAGGGCGGAAGCCAGTGCCAATAAACTTGAACTTGATGTGATAGTTTAGTTAGTGGTAAATAGCAATAAGATTAAGTATGTATGGTAATAAATTAAGTACATATGTTCCCTTAATGTTGATAGTAAATTATGAAAATCAGATAGAAAATCTGGACATAATGAGATGCAGTAGCAGGAATCTCTGAACTAGTACCGGGAGTGGGACAGAGCTCAGCGTGTTTGTTACAGCCTGGTCCTGTATGGGGAGCAGATTTAGCTTTCCTTTTTGGAGGACAGCAAAACAATTTCAGACCCCAGACCTCCCTTTCCCCGGTCCAAAGGCTGCAAACCCCAAAGTGTACTCACCAATACACGTCTCAATTTTGCTGGTGAGACAAAACTGGGGAAAATTGCAAACACCTTAGAGGATAGGATTAAAATGCCAAATATGTGATATCTTTTAACATTCTCATTATTATATTAATCACATCATAAAAAGCTTGGAAATTTACCAAAACAAAAAAATTACTGTTTAAAAAACTGGTAACAGCACAACTGTTTTTAAAACAAAAAACTTTCCTCTTCAAAAACATGTCACAAAATAATTTTTATTCTAGCTTAAACTCCAAAAAACGTGAACATTCATTATAATTACAATTCAAAAAGCATCTAACTACATATATTACAACAAAACATACTCCGAAAAGCATGGAAATTATTTCAAAAGTTTCTAGTAATATTTCATAATTTCCCATCAATATGAACATAAGATATGTACTTAATTCCTTACCATACATACTTACTCTTACTCATATTTATCAATAACTAAACTTTCACATTTTTTCACTATTAAACTTTAAACTATTTATAATTTGCCAACAAATGATTTTTTCAAAGTGCCTTAACTCTGACCTTTACATGTATAGAAATTCTAGACACTTTATACAATGAAATGTTGGCAATATTAGTTTAGATAACTGTATACAATCGGTTGTATACAATGCAATTCTGCACAAAAGGACTGAGTTAAGGCACTTTGAAAAAATAGTTTGTTGTCGAATTATGATAATAAATTAAAGTTTAATAATAAAAAATGTGGAAGTTTACTTGTGAGAAACACAGGTTTCAGGGCTATATTGACTCCAGTGCAGTCCTGCAAGCTGTCTTTCTCATAAATGTCCTCTAAAATTTGTGTATCTGACCACCCTAGCTGTGATAGAGCTTGGACATAAAGAATGGCAGGACAAGGGTTTAAGTCTGGACCTATCAGTGAGGTTGTTATATGGATATGTAAGTCCTTTAGCTTTTTAAGAATGCTTTCTTTAAAAAAAAAAAAAAAAAAGTGATGTTTTGGCTCAGCCTCATAGTTAAATAATAGACTATGCTGAATGTGTAATATGCAAATATTTTATGCAAAATACAATTTTTAAGAGTCTCTGTCAAAATGTCACTGCATTTTGAGAGTGACTTCACTCCTTTCAGAGTCCAGTGGTTGAGATATATGTGCATGATTAAGGTTGGAACCTGAGTGGTACCTTGGGGCCACCTTCAACAGTAGTTACTAGGTACGTTACTACTGGACATGTTTGAGACTGCTTTGGACTTATTTAATAAAAAGTGCAGCCTTTTAACTCCACAAAATATGTCCTTGCCTACTTCCACAGTGTGATGACAAACTATACGGCTATGTCATTTAAGTTCTTCCTCTTCATTGTGTTTACTTTCCTGTCAAGCTACTAAAGCATAAGTTTGCTTTACAGACTATACAACAGAAACCATCAATGGAGAGGAGGACAGAAATGTTGGAAGAATTTGGAAGGGCAGAGGGAGCTGACCCTGCTCAAAAACCCCTAATTCTTTCCTTTGAAAAAAGTCAGTCTTTCCCCCTTTCTTCAGCCTGTGTTTCAGTATTGCGGTATTTTCCCACCAACCTTTTAAAAATCACAAGTCTAATTTATGATTGTCCAGAGCCTGTACATTACTGACACTATACAAATAATTAATAATAATTCATTTTAATTTTACTTTATTACAATATTTTTACCCTGCCTCTCAACCTCGTAGTTCAAGGCGGCTTACAAATATAAAATATTTTAAAACATACAAAACTATAAAACCAATAAGTAAACCAAACAGACTATAAAAAAGGGGGTGCCACAGACTACAACAGAAAACCTCCACCCTACCCTCCCATCCCATTCCCCCTTGCCGAAGGCCCGACGGAACAGCCAAGTCTTACAATAATGATGGAACGAGACGAGGTCTGGGGCCACCCGAGCGTGTGCCAGAAGGGGGTTTCACAGCCTAGGTGCAGCCATCGAGAACACCCTCTCCATAGTTGCCCCCTGAGCAACCTGGGGAATATCAAGAAGGGCGCTCCCAGCGGACTGCAGGGGCGAATCCAGAACATGGAGGGTGAGGCAGTCTCGCAGATAGGTGGGGCCCAGGCCGTTAAGGGCTTGATAGGTAAAAATCAACATCTTGAATCCGGCCCAGACGACTATAGGCAGCTAGCACAGAGCATGAAGCGCTGGCGTAATGTGCTCACGGTGGCCCATTCCTGTAAGAAGGCGCGCTACTGCATTCTCCACCAGCTGCAGTCTCTGAACCGTCACCAGGGGTATTATTATTTATTATTATTAAACATTTATAAAGCGCCAGTAACAACCTGGCGCTGTACAGAACATGTAGCCCCCCATAGGGCGGGTTGCAATAGGAGGAGCACTCCCAGACTCTGAACCTGTGAAACCAGTGGGGGGTGAACCCCATCAATGAGGGGGGACACCACACCCACCGCTTTACCCACCAGCATCACCTGCATTTTGTCAGGATTCAACTTCAGTCAGCTCACCCTCATCCAGTCCCCCACAGCCGCCAGACACTTGGTAAGCACCGAGACTGCCATGTCTCGGTAGGATGAAAAGGATAGGTAGAGCTGGGTGTCATCAGCATACTGATGGCACTGCATCCCATAATGCCTCATGACCTCACCCAATGGCTGTATATACACGTTGAACAGGAGAGGGGACGGAATAGAACCTTGCAGGACTCCACACATGAGGTCCCAGGGAACTGACGAGCAGTCCCCGATCACCACTCGCTGAGTTCTCCCGGCCAGGAAAGAGTTGAACCATTCAAGAATGATCCCACCCGGTTGGCCCGGTCCTGCATATGGGCCGCCAACATCTCATGGTCAGCGGTATCAAATGCAGCTGACAGATCTAACAGAATCAACAGGGTCAGTCGACCCTGGAGGAGTATAAGTGGGAGGTTGATAATATCCAGATCCAGCAAGTTCTGTTTTTTAAATATCTGGGCCTACATTTCCATAAGTCAGGGAAGTGGACTGAGCAGGTGAAAAGAGCGCTCGCTGCTGCAAAGGGCCCTTCCCTGGCATTGGCCATATATTTCTTTAGAACAGATAAGACTGCGGTCAACCTGGCGATACAGGTTCTGAATGCCAAGGTTCGGGCAGCCCTTCTTTATGGGGCAGAGCTCTGGATCCCTCTGAGTAGATGTTCTTTAAATGGAACTCAGTTTGTGTTTTTGCAGCGGTTGCTGAGAGTCCCAAGGGGTACCCCAGCGGCTGCTGTTCGGCTTGAGGTGGGACAGCAAGATTGGGACTCAGTGGCGTGGGGTTTGGTGTTAAAATTTTGGTTCCGTACTCATTCTTGGAGAGACTTTGCCCCTTTGAGGGTCCACTGGTGGAAACTGTTCAGCACATTCTTTTTGCTTGACATTTGTATGATGCTGTGAGGGATAAATATTTATACCCTCTTCTGCAGGATTACCTGGGTAGGTCGGCGTTTAGTTTGACGACCCATGCTCTGTCTAATCTGGTCCATTTGCAGTCAGTTGCTAAATTTTTGGTTCATGCGGTCTTTATGAGGAAATAATTTTTGGAGTATAAAATCCAGACTGATATGATTTCCTCAGAGTAAGGAAAACCTCCTTTAGGACGAAAATGGCTCTTGTTTGAAAATGTATTGGTGAATTTGTTTTATTTGATATTTGTAGCTAGTATGGTTGTAAGACTGTATGATTACTATGGGTCTTTTGGTACCTCGTTCTGTATTAATTTTAATTATGTGACTGTAGCCAGTGGCTTGTGTAAATAAACTGAAATGAATTGAATTGAATCGACCCTGGTTCAGTTCTCGGCGCAGGTTGTCGACCAAAGCCACAAGAGCAGTCTCGGTACCATAACCCGGATGAAAGGTGGACTGTGAAGGATCCAGAAAGCCAATGCGGATCCTTCTAGATGCCCCTGCAGCTGCTGAGTCACCACCCATTCAATAACCTTCCCTAAAATGGGAAGGTTAGAGATGGGCCGATAACTGGCGAGGAAATCGACGTCAAGAAATTGTTTTTTGAGGAGGGGCCGCACCACCACCTCCTTCAGGCAGCTCAGCACCCTGCCTCTCAAAGGGAGGCATTAACTACACCCACCAGTAAAGGCCCCATCATCTCCCTGCTGGCCTTAACTAGTCAGGACGGGCATGGATCAAGTTCATAAAAGGTGGCTCTAACAGCCCCCAGGACATCCCCCTCCTCAGTGGCTGACACCCCCTGACACTGATCTCAGAAAACCAGACAAGGTGGGGCTTCCACAACCTCTGGTTCTCCTAATGCCAATAACGCAGAGTTGAAATCATGGTAAATCTGAGCGATTTTATCCGCGAAATACTTAACAAACGTCACAGCGGGCAACTGATATTTCCGGTTCTAGGTGGAGGGAGGCAGAACCGACCCGCCCCCGCATCACCCGGAAAAGCTCTGCCGGATGAGATTTTGCGGACGCTATCATGGAAGCAAAAAACTTCTTTTTTGCTGCCCTGACAGCCACGGCATAGGTTCATAAACTAACTCTATGTTGCAATCTGTCAGCTTCAGCATGAGACCGATGCCACCATCGCTCTAACCACCGCCCTTCTTGCTTCAGCTGTCTCAGGCCATCCATTTATACAGGAATAATTTTACAGTTGATTTGAAACAAAACATTATTAACACCTAGTTGTGACAAGAGTTATAACTGGTGAAAAAACAAAATTAACTCTGCAGTAAAGCTTGTGTGTGTTCACGGAAACACTCTCCAGAGTAGTTTTTATGTTGCTGTGGAGTTAAGCATTCATGGCCTTAGAGCGTATCCAGTCCAAAACTATGGGCCACATAGTT
The DNA here is from genome assembly GCA_003113815.1 of Sphenodon punctatus. Taxonomy (NCBI): domain Eukaryota; kingdom Metazoa; phylum Chordata; class Lepidosauria; order Sphenodontia; family Sphenodontidae; genus Sphenodon; species Sphenodon punctatus. Next base: position 2,148,136 of record QEPC01001643.1, on the reverse strand, counting down.
GTTACCCTAAAAATGTTTACAATATACTATCGTTTTTTAAAAAGTAGCTTAGGTGCATTTTTAAAGGAGTTGTGAATTTTTACTGCTCCCAAATGAAGCTAACTTATTAACTGCTTATCTTGTTAATGTTCCCTTTCTATTTACTGCACAATGCTGACAGTTACAATTAATAGCAGACATTTTTTCTGAGCTTCTGGTTACGTTATCACTATAACGGACACGTTTACAATGTTCTGATATACATGAGCATTTCCATTGGTTATGGGTTGGCATAAGAATGTGCTAATGGGAAATTAGCACAAATATAATCATGAAAACTAAGGACAATATGAAGCAATATGTTGAGTTAGAAGCCACTCCCTATCAGCAGAACTCTTTTCCACTTGTGTTTCTCTTTTTGGAAAAGCCACTTCTCACTTATGGAAGTTTATTGCACCAAGCAGAGTGAGAACTCTTGATTTACAGAAATGCTGCTGCTGTTTACATAAATTGTGGGAAGCAAGTACAGTTTACATAAATCTAATGAAGTTTGCTGCCTCAACAACAAATATACGGCCTCCATTTTCATTCCACAGGGAGGTGGAAAGACCACTATGAGAGGGCTGTAGACTTAGCTAACGGTTCTGCTTTGGCTCTTCTCAAGCTATTCACGAGTACAGGTCAAAATGTCCCTGACTTAGCACTAAGGGTCTTCAATTGTAAAACACGGGCCCAGTTTCTGTATGGTGCAGAACTCTGGGTCCCCCTTTCCCGCTTAAATCTGAATCGAGTGCAAGCCATATTTTTGCAGGACCTCACTAGGGTGCCCAATGGCACTCCTATTACTGTACTCAGGGTGGAAGTAGGGCAGATCAGTTGGGCAGATATAGCATGGGGACTTGACCTGAAATTTTGGGTGAGATTGCTGAGTGCCCCAATCTCAAGACTGGTGGAATGATGCTTTCAGGGGCCAATGGATTAGGGCTATTGAGGCCTTTCTTGTTGGACTCGGCTTTTCTCGTGAATACTGGGAAGGGAAAGATCCGTGCATAATTAGCAGAAATTCTGCTTAGACATGCGGATATTACCCAGCAACAGGAGACCGCCAAGATTAGAGCATCCCCTCATATGATGGGCTATTTGCCCTTGATGCCCATCCAGGGGCATATAGCATCCCATTTAACGTCCACAATCTCACCAAGGGGGAAATATCTGTTTTTGGCAGTGCGCGTTAATGCCCTCCCTTCCAGGGTTTTGGAGGGACGGTATGGAGCTATTAATTTTGCAGAAAGATTTGATTTTTTGGAGACAGAAACAGTGGACCACATCCTTTTTGACTGTCATTTATATGACCGTATATGTAAGGAACTTTTTGGCTTCATTACTGGCCAATTACCAAGGCAGATCTAATCTTTGCCTTCTTCACTTGGCACTTTCTGATACTGACGCGCGTATTTCATTGCGGGTCGCAACATTTCTAATTTTGGTGTTGAATCGTCGGCAACTCTTCTTGCAATTTAAATGTTCCCTTAACATGGACGAGGAGAGTCACGGCACCTAATTTTAAATTTTAAATTCTTAATCTAATTCAATTTGTTTTATTTTATCTCAATTTAAATTAAATTAAATTGAATTAAAATTAATAGGTATCTCCTGTTTAATTGAAGGTTTTAAATGATACACCAGGTAGGATATTGGTGGGACAGATCCGGTGGGGTTGGTGTAATTGTTTGTGTGTTTGGGGTCTTTTTTTATGTTTTGGGTGGTGATCTGTTAACCATTTATGATGTGATATATATATTTTCTTTTGTTTTTAAATTTCCCGCGATGGCCTTTAGCCTAGCAAATAAATGGATTTGATTTGACAACAAATATACACATCTAAAAATGTTGTATTGCAGCAACTTGCTGAAGATTTCAGGATATTCTCAGAAGGAAGTGCTCCAGAATTGCAGCTCTATTTAAACCAAATGCCTACTCTTCCTGCTTGTTCTGCAACTGCAAAAGTGGCAATGACTAGCAAGGTACTGGTCTCTGTTTCTGTGGCAACGTTGCAAGAGAGGAAGGTTGGACAGGGCAGTGGCTCTCCAACCATATTTTAGATTGTGGCCCATCCTTCCTCTTGTCTGTGGAAGTTGCTTCTTTTCCACCCCTGTTACTTCCCCTCTGTTTTGACTCTCTTTCTCTTGCTACCCAATCATTTTGAAAATCCCCTCCTAGCTCAGTCAAGTTGGAGCTAGATGTTTGCCAGCTGATCTCCTACTCATGCCCCCTCAGAGTAGCTTCCCTGGTGCTGGAAATGTGGGAAGCCATACCTCAGCTTGAGAACTTGTAGCTTCACTCAATTATTGTTAACGATGGACTGGGGACTTGGGGAGGTCCAACCACAATAATGAGCACGATGAACAGTGACAGCGTATGCCCATCAGCTGAGCGGGATCGAAGATCGCCTTTAAGTTCAACTCACTTTAATCTCAGCTATAATTTTATTGGAAGAAAAGAAAAGCACAAGTCCTGGTTTCCTAGTCTTTGCAGGTAACAATGCTACCCACACATAAGCAGAAGTAGTCCTACACAATAATGTTTCTTATGTGGTATTGGTGTTGGTATTGACTTATAAAGCCTTTCACGGTCTCGGCCCCTCATACCTCAAGGACCACCTCGCCCTCTGCGCCCCAGAGCGGACCCTTCGGTCTGCCGGGGGTGCCTTCTTGGAGGTCCCCCGTGTTAAGCGGGGGGCCACAATGGAGAGGGCATTCTCGGTGGCCGGGCAACGTCTCTGGAACTCCCTACCGGAGGAAGCTCGCCTGGCCCCAAGCCTTTTGGTTTTTTGACGACAGGCCTTTGGGGTGGGGGGGGAGGGTCTAGGGGATTTTTATCTCCCCTGCCCTATTGATTTTTGTATCCCGGGCCCTGTTTTAATATTTGTGATTGTATTTTTATATGTTTTAAATTGTTTTTATTGATTTTATTGTTGGAAGCTGCCCCGAGCTGTGTTCAGGAGGGGCCGGGTATAAATCAAATCAATAAATAAATAAATGTGTCCAGTGCCACAGGCTGGAGTCTGTGCTGGCGTTGGTTCAGGAAGCTAGAAGGGGGCAGAGGGGGCAGGTGAAGCTGGAGAGACGGGATGCTGGGGTACGATGAGAAGTGTGATTCATGTGTGCAATGTTAGGAAGGTTCACTGCTGATGATAGTGACCACAAGCAGCCATTCAAAGTTCCATCTGTTCGAACCAGTCCTTATATACTTTTTAGGTACTGCTGTTGAAATGAGGAGGTGAAGGGGCTGAGGCGTTTGCATCACAGGAAGGTCTGTGGTGAGGCAGGAGGGTCGTGGGAAAGAGGTGATGTCACTCTTTTGTCGCAGAGAGAGAGTCTTTTCCATTGTTTATGGGTGTTTGAGGCTTAACAGTTTTTTTGGGTGCCCAATTGTCTAGAGATAAGGGTGATCCTCCCAGCTCCCAGTTCTCTGAGCACCTTAGCATCTTCCTGGCACATTGTTGTCTCCTGACTTTGAGATGGCCCTCATCAGGAACAAATGCTTCTGGGCATCTCCTGGGTGGAGGAGTTGTGCCTCAACAGTCTTGCTTAGGGATGGGAATTTCGGTTTCGGATAAAACTGAAAGTACCCGAAAATGGCCATTTCGGATTAATTCAAAATTTTGGTTCTTTTTCGGTTTCGGTACTATTGGATCTTTTGCATTGATTTTTGTACCGGATTTTTAACATTGCAGTTTGTCCCCCATTGAAAAAACGCAATGTTGGGGACTGCGCATGCGTGGGTAGCGGCTGCACACGTGCCGTGGAGCTCCGACCCAGCCAAGGAGAATTTTATTTATATTTATTTTATTTTATTTAAATTTATTGGCTGCCCCCTCAATATTCATATTCATTAATAATATTTATTCATAATAATAAAAATATTTTAAAATAACCCCAACAACAATTTTTAAGAAATCTGTAAAAATCCCCCCCACCTACCCCACCCTCCCCTCCGAAGGCCTGGGTGAACAGCCAGGTCTTGCAGTCTCAGCAAAAAGCCAGCAGACCCAGGACCAGGTGGGCTTCCTCCAGGAGGGAGTTCCAAAGTCGCAGCCCAGCCACCGAGAATGCCCTCTCCATTGTGGCCCTCTGCTTAACATGGGGGACCTCCAGAAAGGCAACCCCGGCAGATCAAAAGACTCGCTCTGAGACATGGAGGGCAAGGCGGTCCCCGAGGTATGAGGGGCCCAGACCATGTAGGGCTTTGTAAATTAATACGAACACCTTGAATCTGGCTCGGTACACTATAGGCAGCCAGTGCAGAGTGTGGAGCACAGGTATTATGTGATCCCGCCGCCCCGTCCCCATCAGGAGACGGGCCGCCGCATTCTGCACTAGCTACAGCCTCCGAACCAGAAACAAGGGAAGCCTCACGTACAGCGCGTTGCAGTAGTCTAACCTCGAGGGGATGAAGGCGTGAATGAGAGTGGTCAGGTCGGGCCTGGAGATGTATGGCCGAAGCCTCCGTACCAGATACAGCTGGCGAAAAGCAGCTTTAGCCACCGACTCCACCTGTCGATCCAGACGGAGGCCCGAGTCCAAAACTACCCCCAGACTCCGGACCTGCTGGGCTACAGGAGGGCAGATCCCCCCTACCGGAGGAGCCAGCACCTCTCTCGCCCCCTTCCCACCACCATCACCTCTGTCTTATCGGGATTGAGCTTCAGTCTGCTCTGCCGCATCCAATCCGCCACGGCCGCCAAACATTGGGAGAGTAATGAGACAGCAGGACCTGCATCAGTTTTAATAAGGTACGCTGTGAGGAGATTCCCTTGGACCCCTAAACTGATTAAAATGAGTGGCAGAGCTAAGGTGAACAAACCCCTGTCCACTAGAAACACGTTAGAACACTTTGCCAGGTCCATAGGAGTGGAGCGGCCTGGAGAAGCGGCAGAGAAAATGGCGGACAAAATGGCAGTTGGCGCAGCGAGGGAGGAAGAAAGGGGAAGGGGAGATGAAGAACCAGTGCAAAAAATAATAACGTTGTTAGCAGAACTGAAGGAAGACATGAAAAAAGAATTGGATACCCAGAAGGAGGAAATATTGGCTTTGGCAAGGAAGACTCAACAACTACAGTTCGCAGGCAAATCTATCAGGATCACCCCCAGATTATGCACCAGAGACCATGGGAAAGGGGAGAGGATAGAGTAAATATTTTGGGACACTCAGAGACATGAAGACAAACCCACACCTCCTTTTTCCTGCAAAAATGGCCCTTGTGTGAAATGGTAAGAGAAGAATCTTCGTGGACAAAGAAGAGCTGGAAAGTTCCATTCTTAAATATAAAGTACAGACTGGATGAGAGTTCCCAGAAAGAATTGTTAATCAGTTCAATGTTAAAAGCTGTTTCTGTCGAATTGTTATTGTGCAGCTTACCTGACAGGATTGAACGGGTTGCTGGCAAAGGCCATATGCAACCAGATAGGGGAAACAAAGTGTTGAACCAGGCAAGCCAGACGAGCTCAGACACAGCATATTGTAAGTTATGCGCTTGGGGAGGAGAGGCAGCTTGCTCCCCCAGATGGTGGTGTTAAGAATAGGAATGAGGGGAAAAGTGGAAGGAAGTTCTAAAGGGATTTATGGTTTAGTTTGGTTATGGGGATTGCTGGTGGTGGGTGGAAAGTTGGGGGAAGGGGACGGGAAGTGTTCAACGCACGTCTGGAGCTCATATTATGAGGTGAGACAGAGAGAACAGGGAGGAACAAGGTAGCATGGCTGCAGTGGGGGAGTTAAAGTGCATGACATTAAATGTACAAGACTTAAACACACCTGTCAAGAGGAAAAAGGTGAATCATTTTTTATTTGCACAAAAGATAGATATCTTTGGATTACAGGAGGAAACCCATCTCCTGATGCAAGATGTGAAGAGGTTTAAGTACAGACAGTTCCCACATATCTATTCTTCGTGTGCTCGATCAAAAAAAAAAGGGGGGGTCATGATAGGGTTCGCTGAGAAATGTGGGTTTGTTGTAGATACCGTCCGCAAGGATATGGAGGGAAGGTTTTTAATGGTGAGAGGGAAAATGCAAGAGTGTGCAGTAACAGTGGTGTCCTTGTATGCTTTAAACATGCAAACGAAAGTTTTCATAATGCAGTACTTGGAGGAGATACATGAAAATGCTAAAGGGATGCTAATAATATTAGGGGACTTAAACTTACATTTTGGGGAAGGAGACCACTCGGGCGGGAAAGGGCTTGGAACCCTGGCAGAGGAAGGTACAACAGGAATGTGAAAAACATCAAGTCTACGATTTGTGGAGGGCCTTGACCCCGCTAAAGAAAGAATTTACATTTTACTCTGCAAGACATAATGTGTATACAAGAACTGACTTTATACTAGGGGATAAGGAAGCCTTACAAAGGGTCAGAAAATGCCAGATACTGCCAGTTGTAATGTCAGATCATTATGCAGATCATTATCCTTTGGAGGACTGCGAAGCCAGAAGGGACAGGTGGGAGCAAGGTGGACATTCGATAAGGCCCTATTTAAAATGAGTCAGGATAGGAAGGAATTTGCGGTGCAAATTGATTTTTTCTTACAGGAAAATACAAATTCGGTGGAATCAGTGGGTACGGTCTGGGAGGCAGGAAAGGCAGTGTGGAGAGTAGGGCTGTAGCGGAATATCGCAGCGGTAGCTATTTCCGGCGGAAACAGTGTTTCCGCAATTAGTGGAACGGCATGGCAGAGGCTTTCATTCCGCGGTTTCGTTCTGCGGTTCCGCTTATTTAATTCCGCAACTTGGTGGAATCGTGGAAACATGACATTTTCGCTATTTCTGCAATTCCGCCAGCGCCACAAAATAACGGAATAGCGGTTTTCTGCAATTTCCGCAATTTTTCCGCAATTCCGCGATTTGCAGAATTCCGGCAGAATTAGCGGAATATCTGCAGAAAAGTCGCGGTGTGGTGCGGGCAATTCCGAAATGGCGGAACGGAATCGCGGCGCGGTAAAAGCTGCTGCCGCATCAGCCCTAGTGGAGAGGACAACTGATTGCCTTAAAGGTGGTAGAGATCAAAAAGAAAAGGAAGAGCTGTGGAAGCTATATAGGGAATTACAAATGTTAGAGGTACAAAATAGAGATAAGCCACAACCAAAAAAAAATGATGGAAATAAGTAAACTGAGAGGTGCCATTAATATGATTGAAACAGAAAAGACAGTGCAACAATTAAGAAAAATAAAATGCTTTATTTTTAGAATAATAACAGAGCGGGGAGAGCACTGGCAAAACTGGTGAAAGGCCCAGACAAAAGAACAATAACAACTGCAATACAGAAACTGGATGGGACAATAACTAACGAGGAAGGGGAAATTAGGGAGACCTTTGTCTCTTTCTATAGACACCTTTACTCTTCACAGGATCCAGACCCTAAAAAAATAGAAAAAATCATTAATTCGGCAGGCTTGCCTGTATTAAATGCAGATCAAGTAAAACTGCTAAATAGGGCAATAACAAGGGACAGAATTAGGGAGATAATTAAAGCCCTGCCCAATAACAAGGTGGCAGGGCCGGATGGGTTCCCGGCTGAATTTTTTAAGTTGTTTCAGGACAAGCTGGTCCCAATCATGGAACAGACATATAATGGGATTCTACAAACAGGTGAGATGCCACCCGCATTCAGCCAGGCTCATATAACTTTAATCTTGAAACCAGATAAGAGGCCTGAGCTACCGGCTAGCTACAGGCCAATCTCGTTATTGGATGTGGACTTTAAGATCTTTGCAGGGATATTGGCCAAAAGAATGAAGGATGTCATACAGGAATTAATACACCCTGCAATCCCCATAACCAAACTATCTTTTGTGCCAAAAGAATGAAGGATGTCATACAGGAATTAATACACCCTGATCAAGTTGGTTTTATACCAAAAAGACATGGAGTGGACAATATCAGGAGGGTAGTGAATGTGATACAGTTAATAGAATACCCGGCCGATGCGGAGAAGGCTTTTGATCAGGTGGCATTCCCATTCCTGTTTCAAACACTAGAAAAAATGGGCTTAGAAGGAGAATTTTTGAAGAGTATCAAGGCAATCTATGCCCAGCCGAAATCAAGATTGATAATAAATGGTGTGGTTACAGAGGGATTTAAGTTATTGAGAGGAACTAGGCAGGGGTGTCTCCTATCCCCACTTTTATTTGACATTGTGTTGAAGGTTCTGGCCTGTGCTCTTAGGCAACAGGATAAAATTTGGGGTATCCTGGTCAGAGGGGAGGAACACAAGGTCGCACTATATGCTGATGATGCGCTATTCTTCTTGGAGGATCCGGAGGTATCATGGCCTCCCCTATTGAGCTTAATTGAGGAATTTGGCATAGTCTCGGGATATAAGATAAATGTAGAAAAATTGGTAGCCATGATATATGCGGGGGGACTCCATGAGAAGAGCGGTGCTAAAAGTAATGTTGCCCTTCACGGTTACAGGAAATGGGTTTAGATACCTAGACATTAACCTAACTAAAAATCCAGACAACCCTTATAAAGACAATTTTCCAGAGCTACTTGAACAAATACAGAAGTGGAAGGGGCTAGTTTGTTCTTGGATGGGAAGGAGTAATCTATTTAAAATGATAGCCCTACCAAAAATATTGTATAAGATTATGGCACTACTGATTGACCTGCCGGAGGCCTTCTTTAAAAAAGGCGAGAAACTATTTAAGAACTTAATCTGGAAACATCAAGCAGCGAGAATTGGAAAGGCCACGTTGTACCGGCCAAGGAAAAAAGGGGGTTTAAATGTGCCCAATATCAAGCTCTATCATAACGCAGCCCAATTGGCTGCTCTGACTAAATGGTATTTTGAACCAAATCAGACCAGATGGGTGGATATTGAGAAGGAAAATCTGGGAATTGATTCGTTTGTAGACTTTCTAGTAGATGAGGGGAGAGTTGGTAGGAAGAGATGGCAGAAACATGTATTTGCAAATGGGGCGCTAAAAGTGTGGAAACAGACCCCCAAAAAATCACAAATAAAGCAGACAGTATACCCATACGCTAAGATAGATAAGAGTGGAACTCAGGAAGAAGGGTATAGCAGTAGCACTTAGGAAGCAATTACAAACATATTGACTTCACAGGGTTGAACAGTTATTTACCCCAGTAGAATTTAGGAATATAGAATACTTAGAAACAAATATGAAGGTGAAGGTGGACTTCCTACAAAATGCACATTTAAAGAGTTATTTCACACAGGAGAAGACGATATTAGATTATCAACGGAAACCTACAGGGCTAGAAAAGGTATTATTTGACCGTGTGATAACAAAAGGGTGTTTAAGTAAAGTGTATGGAGCCCTCCAGGAGATGTACATAAGAGAGCCTGTTCAGATATGGAATAAATGGGAGAAGGACCTCCAGTTCAAAATAGACAAAGCAGTTCAAATACAAGCCACATGGTACATTTTAGATAATTATAAGTCTTTAGATACTCAGGATACTATTTTAAAAATATTCTATAGATACTACATAACCCCGGACAGAGCAAAAGATTGGGATAGGAAGGACAGTGGGAAGTGCTGGAGGGGATATAGAAACCAAAGTAATTTGCTACATCATTGCTAGGCTTGCCCAAGGATTTTGGAGTACTGGAGATGGGTATGGAATAATATAAAACTAGCAATGGGGATAAACTTACCTTTTAAACCAGAAGTAGCCATTCTGGGCCATAAGTTGGACAGGTTGGCGGATGTAAATGAGGGGCATGTGGCAAGGGAATGTATTGTGGTGGGATTTTATGCGAAACTGAAAAGGGGAAACCAGTGTACTGAAAAGAGTCTGGGAGGATAGAATATGGAAAGATATTACCATGGAAAAGGTGTTGGCGGAGTTGGAAGGGAACAGTGAAGAGCTATGTAACAAATGGTCAGCTCTCTTGGATGTATTACAAGAAGATAATAGAACACAGAAGAGAGGATATCAGCTGGAATTATAAATATTTATTTATTTAATTACATTTGTTAGCCGCCTCCTCATGCCAGTGGCAATACAGTGAACAGGACATATCCTGTGCCTTAAAGACAAGATCTGAACAGAACATGTCAGCCAAAATGCGTCGTTGGAATGGGGGGGGGGGGGCAGTTTGTGGGTGGGTATGGATGATTTAATGTACAAAAAAGAAAAAAGATGGCATTGTATATGTATGTCAGGTGGTGAATAGCGAAATAAAGTATAAAATTATTTAAAAAAAGAAAAACTGCAATGTTAAAAATCCAGTACAAAAATCAACGCAAAAGATCCGAAAGTGCCGAAACCAAAAAAGAACCAAAATTCATGAGAACCGAAACCGAAATTGGCCCAAACTGAAATTTTGCCCAGAGTCCCATCCCTAGTCTTGCTAATGGCTCCTGTCCTGACTGGGTCTAGCGTACTCAGTTGTCCATGAATGGCAGGATGTTAACTGTTGAGTTGGGAAATACCTGAGTTAGGACTGTCCTTGTTTCGTTTTTCCCTCTTCCACTCCTCCATGCTGCTGTTCCCAGATTAGCTCGCAATACAGTGTCACCAAGTCTGCTCCTTTCATAGTCTTTGGACCTAGCTTCCTTCTATCTTCCTTTCTTCATGGGAGGACAACATAAGATATTAATTTAAAAAATAGATTTGATTGCTATAAACTCAGATAACAATAATAATAACCATTAATTAATTATATTTTTATATGTATATTGCAGTTGAGGTTTTAAATTGTCAGACACCCTGAGCTGCTATTGGTAGGAGGGTGTGAGATAAAAATGTATCTAAATAAATAAATAAAAATAATTCTTTATTTTTATATAGTGCCCCCTGCCATGGCATTCGGAGCACTTCACAAAGAACTAGTTAACAACTTCTTTAATCCTTACAACATAGCTCGAGGGGGGGGGGCATTGCTCAAGTGGTAAGAGCGTATGCTTTGCATGTATAAGGTCCCAGGTTCAATCCCCAGTATCTCCACCTCAGGATCCCTGGTAGCACGCCTGGGGGAGGCCTCTGCTGGGGGCTTGGAGGGGTCTCAGGTAGCACACCGGGATGGCCTCTGCCAGAGACCTTGGAAAAGCTGGATTTGGACCCAAATTTGAAACCCCTGCTGCCGTGTCAGGTTGTGACAATACTGGGCTAAGATGGACCATTGGTCTGACTCAGTTAGGCAGTTTAGTTTAGTTTTCGTTTAGCCCTGTGAAGTAGGCTAAGCTGAGAGAATAGTGTGACTGGTCCAGTGAGTTTCTGGCTATGTTGAGCATAGGGAAGTTCACACAAGTAAATATGCACTTAAATGCATTAGTGCTTCTTCCTGTCCCCTTCTTCCAAGCTTCAAATACAAATAATACTGGAAGTTGCACCAGCTAATGTAGGTGGAGTCCTCTGTCCCTACTCTCAGCTTTTCCTTGTGAAGCATCCTAGGCTTTCCAGCCTCAAAAAGCATCCTTAGTTGGGGTTACAGAATCACTGCTGAAAATCACTTCATAATTTAACCTAATTCCTCTTACCTTTTATGAACTACACCCCCTTCCCTGGTTTTTATTCTGCCATGGTTCTTGACAGAATTGCTTGCCAAGCACTTTGTGGAAGACTAATGATCATCTCTTGTGAGGAATCCCACAGAAGAATTTAAAACTGAGATGAGACTAGGAAGTGTAGTATATCCATGATCCTGTGCCAGGTTTAAACCCCTGCTGGGAGAATCAAGGTTCACACAGCAGACTCCCCTGACGGATTTGTCAGGAGGTAGAAGTATCTAGGAACATTTGCTGATCAGCTTTCTTAGCAAAGATTCTAGTGTAATAAAAGCAGATAGCTTCTTAACTCCAGTATCTTATAAATCTCAAGAGAGACGAGGTCTGAAAAGCTACAGAGAGCAGGGTGTTTCTTAGCTAGTGAATTTTAAAGAGACTAGATCTCAAAGTTTTCACCCAAGTGTTTGATTTACTCTGTTCAAAACCCTCTGGGGCCTTGTCAGCAGAAAACCCTGCCTCATAGCATTGCTTAAGCATTCAAATTGAAGTAATTATGTTTTCATGGTTTCCAAATTAGCTCAGCAAAATTATCTGGGAGCTTCACAAGGGAGTTCCATTTTATTATGTCAACAACGTTTTGTATATTAGGTTAAAAAAAATCCTGTTTAGACATCCCGTGTCACCTTTCTGTTACCTTCCACTGCCTGGGAAGAACTTCTATTACAACTACTAGCCAGAAATACTTCTCAACATAATGTATAAGCTTTTAGCAGTTTAAATTTATTTGTATCTATTAGACCTATTAATGTCATGGATATTGGCTGCAAAAACCGGACATTTAAAAAATCTTTCATTAGGTTGCTTTGAAAGGCAAGATTTATTTTCAAATACAGATTTGTTGCACTTCCACAAAACAAACCTCTTCCCCTCCCCCCCCTTTAAAAAAAAAAAAAAGTTTTTTCCCAATATGTCTGGAGTGGTTAAGTGTTCTTTGGCCAAACGCAACACACATACACACCAAAATCTCCCAAACAAAAGTTTTGCTTTAAACTTTAGTTACTAAAAAAACACTGAATAATTTAGATTATTGCAAATAATACATAAAATTTCCAGTAGTGGATTCTTTTGTGCCCCCAGTCATTTCTCCATTTTTTTTCTAAACAAAGGGTATTTTCAGACATTACGTGATCACAGTGAACCACAGTGGATTCAGTGTCGTGGCTGTGATTGCGTGAATGTCTGTTTGTCCCCCGCCAGATGTTCGCCACAGTGAATCTCTGGTGGGGGTCAAAGCTAACCATGGTTTTGGCTCTGAGGCCGACCTCAGGGCCAGAACCATGGTTAGATTGGCCATGATCAGGAAAGGGGCAAAAATAACATCAGTTACCTTGCCCCATTCCAGAATCATGCCCCAACCACAATACGGGATCAGGCACAGCAGCCTCATAGACCACTGTGCCCGACCGTCTCCCTGAGGGCGGCCGTCGGAGTGCGGGGGGACGGGGCCGAGTGGCCGCACGTCACACCTCTCGGCCCCGCCCCCTCCCAGATCCTGTAAAGTGATGGGGCCGGCATGTCTAAAGGACAGCCAGCCTCATCACAGACCGGGACCCGAGACGGATCCCAATCCAAGGTTCAGCGTGTTGGGCCTCCGGACCCAGCATGTCTGAAAATACCCAAAGAATCCTCTATCCTTAGTTATTCCACTAATAGTCTAGAAACCACACTGGAGCTACAAAAATCAGAACAGAATAGCTACCTTCAGGATTTCAGGTAATGACGTGAAGAGAAAACAGCATGAAAAGCAAAGTTCATTCCATTCCTGAGCTGAAGCACTTACTGGCTTTTATATTGTCATTTGTCATGATTGGATTCCCTTCGGTATAGTCCCTCTAATGCAATTCTCAACACCAAGCATTGGAATTGACCTGTGCATGAGCTCATGTTTTGGGTAATTAAGCCAGTAAGCACCCATTTCCCGCCCCCTGGAGCTGGACAGAAAAGCTTTGCAAGCTGAATGCTCTGTTAGAATGATAAGGCTGATTAAATCTCTTCCAGTCATGGAATCTACTTTCCAAAATTCCTTTTTTGCTCTTGTTAATGATGCAAAGCAGAGAGCCTAGCAGAGGACTAAGGTCAGTGAGAAGAGAAACTTTGTCTTGTCATAACAAAGTACTCGGGGGGGGGGGGGGGGGGGAGTCAGTGAAAGGGGGATATACCACTACTATGTATATATATGTGTATTTTAGGGAGAGCCAATAGAACACATAGTAGTTTATATGTCCACTAAAGGAGATCTTAGCTGGATAAATAAAATGAAACAGTGAGGACTGATTAGGGGCACATTTATGCACACAAATGATTACAAGCAAAGGTATGTCCAGGATTCTCCTACATTATTTATTTTATTTAAATTTATTATCCCATCCCAAGGGTACAGGGGGTGGGCTACAGCATGTAAGTATTAGTATGTGCATTAACATATTGCAAACTATGCATTTCTCAGTTATGCTGACACAATCTTTATGCAGACTTCTGCCATATGAACATGTGTGTTTATTCAGTGAATGGCAGGATGTACATATGATTTTACCATGTGATAAATGAGAGGTCGGTGTTAGGGTGGAACAGTTGGGGCGGGAAACCTGGTGTCTTCCTTTACAGTGAAACTGCAGTTTTTTTTACCTGTAAGGTATTGCATTTTAAAATTCAGGACAACTCTCTATCAGAAAAAGTCTCTTGGAACTGTGGACATTGAGGCACATTTTCCTTGTCCACAGGCTTCCCGTGCCAGTGTCACCCATCACTCCTTAAGTAATTAGCTAATTCAGTGACTGTCCAGAAGTGGTCAGACTAGTTTTGGACAGAAAAGCCATAGAAGGAGCATCTATCAGCATGTAAGAATGCTCCTTCTGGCCTTTTCAAAAGCGATATGGAATGTGTCTTGGAGGGCATGAGAAGGGGTGCAGCTGCCAAAATCCTACAGTTCTGGATGAACTAGACAAATTCCCAAACTTGTTGCATCTTACCAATTGCAAATCATGTTCCCACTATTGGTAGGAACCATTGATGTTTCCTACTGTTTAGGGTCCTTTTCCAGTACTTTGGTTCTCTCCTATTGCTTGATAAATCAAGCCCTAGCATTAGCTTACATCGTTACAGAATTCAATATTGAAGGTAGAGCAGCCTGTTGGGGATGTACTTCTTAGCTAATGTAGGCGCTTAGGGAAGGAAGAGCAGTGGAGCGCAGTGGTTGTCAACCAGTGGTTAAGACCCACTACTGCATCCTGGGGGGGCGGGGGGGAGGGTCTTATGTGTGTCTTGGGCAGGGCCCAGAATGGCTGTGCGCCATGAGCCCTGGTACCACTAAGTCACGTCATCTCCTGTTCCATTTGCTGCTGAGGGTGGGGTAGGGCGGTATGGGTATGGTTTTTGCAGGTTCAGCTGCCAAATCACTGGTTCAAGGAGCAGTTGAAAACATAAATATGAAAACATAGAGCTACATCAGGACCTGTCGTCAGTGGGAGGTTTAGCTAAACAATTTTCCATGATAATTTTTATTGGTTAGGTCATACTCAGGCTTGGTGGGAGATTTAAAAGTGGATTTACATTTACCTCCCTCCCCACCCAAAACAAAAAAATGTCAGTGAAGGTTCAGACATCGGTTTGTTAAAGCTTGTATCTGAATAGATTTTGAGGCAGTATTCCCACCCACCCCTTCACACAAATTCATTCCTTTTTAGATTCTTCTTTAAGAAAATGAAAGAAAGGAAATAAGCTTGGTAACTTAATAGATCTGATCCAAAACAAAAGTGTTAAAATACTTTTAATGTAACTTAAGATTTTAAAAGATGCTGAAAAGTATTTAAATGCCTTCCTCTAATATCCATTTTGTCATACTAGGAGATGATTAATAATAATAGTTCTATATGTACTCATTTACTTACATGAAATCTTCACATATGGGTGCATGCTGCAGACCCCAACAGCTCTTTTAAAGCAGTTCTCCAGCTGAGTTGTTGGTGTCCTGTAAGTTATCAAGATGACAGTTCTGCTGCCCTACAGCGCAGGGAAGTAGACTCATTTCTGCCTTTCCTGTAGCATTATTTGTTTGAACAGTCTCAAAAAATTCAAAAGGCCCCATGTTGCATCATTGCTGTGGCTGAGGAGAATAGACCTCAGCTTCCTCATTTGTTTAAAGCCTGTCAATACAACTCGTTTGAACATTCTGTTTTGGCTGCCTGAGAGACGCCTCCAGTTCTATGGAGATAACCATTCTGACAGCGTTGTTCCAGTGGATAAATGAAGCTGTTGACAAACAGGGGAAGACTTGTATTCTCACAAGACTTCTCTTACACAGAAGTTGGACCAAGGCCAGGCTTTTGCTGCCAAATTAAATGGACACCACACTTGCCATATGAAGAGCTGAATTCAAAAGTCATCTTTTTGATGTAACTTTCCTGCACTAACCTTCAAAATGTATCCATTCTGTGTGTAAATAGTTACTTAAATATAACTTTGAAGCATGTCCCTGCTGGCTGGACTGGAATACATTTTGGTATTTGCTTGTCATGGATGGTGGTTAGAATAATAGGCAATATTATATCTGAATATATCTACTTATGTATTATGTTCTGAAACAATGGTAATTAGGTGCTCTCTCTCTGATAAATGTATTTGAAAAAGTTGCAGTGCCGGTGTCTCGTCCACAGAGGTGATGCAAAAATTTCTTCCAAACTAATTCATCTTGCTAATAGTGATGGTTTTTCCACCTTCTTTAAGTTTTCTTCTTTTTTGTGCACTTCTCTTATGCAAGGTGAAGAAGGCTATTAGAGTCAAAAAGGTGTCCTTTAAAAAATGGAAAGCTAGTCCTAATGAAGAAAATAGGAAAGAGCATAAGCACTGCTAAATTAGATGTAAAACATTAATAAGGCAGGCCAAGAGGGAATTTGGAGAGCGACTTGCTAAAGATACAAAAATTAACACAAACGTTTTCAAGTACATTAGAAGTAAGAAGCTTGCTAGAGAGTCAATTGGACCATTGACCTGGAGTAACAGGGGTGATCAGGGAGGATAAGGCCATTGCTGAAAATCTGAATGAATTCTTTGATTTGGTCTTCACTGCAGAGGGTGTTGGGGAAATACCTACGCTAGAACTATTTTTTTGTAGGTGATGATTTGGAAGAACTATCACAAATCAACTTGACTTATGTAAGAGGTTCTAAGAGCAAATCTACAAGCTAAATAGTAACAAATGACCAGGACCAGATGATATTCATCCTAGAGTTCTGAAGGAACACAACCATGAAATTGTAGACCTGCTATTGGCAATTTTTAATCTGTTGCTAAAATCTGCCACTATACTGAGGTTTGGAGGGTAGCAAATATAAAGCCAGTATTTTGAAAGGAATCCAGAGGTGATCGTGGAAACTATAGATCGGTGAGCCTGATGTCAGTGGTGGGAAAACTGATGGAAATGGTTGTTATGAATAGAATTACTTGGCATATTGATAAACACAGCACAATGGGAAAGAGTCAATATGGATTTAGCAAAGGGAAGTCGTGCCTCACTAATCTACTGGAATTTTTGAGGGTGTAAGTAAACATGTGGATAAGGGTGAACCGGTCAATAGTGTATTTGGATTTTCAGAAACCGTTTTATAAGGTCCCTCACAAGAGACTCTTGAGGAAATTAAATAGTTATGGAATAGGAGGCAGTGTCCTATCAAGGATCGGTAACTGGTTAAAGGATGAGGAAGTAAAAAGTAGGACTAAATGGTCAGTTTTTGCCGTGGAGTGCCCCAGCGATCTGTACAGAGACCATTGTTTAGTATATTTATTAATGATTTGTGCCGCCCCTCCTCTCTTCGCTTCACTGGCTTCCCCTTCCTGAACGAATCCTGCACAAGCTCCTAGTCTTCACCTATAAAGCTCTTCACAACCTTGCTCCCCCGTACCTCTCTGCACTTATTGCCCTCCATACTCCAGCCCGTGCACTTCGCTCCTCCTCTGTCCCTTCTCTCACCCTTCCACGCCTTCCCTGCTCCCCTAAGCGCCTTCGTCCCTTCTCACTTGCTGCCCCCCATGCCTGGAACTCCCTCCCTGTCCACATCCGCCTTGCCCCCTCCCTTCATACCTTCAAATCTCTCCTTAAAACTC
Source organism: Sphenodon punctatus (assembly GCA_003113815.1). NCBI lineage: Eukaryota > Metazoa > Chordata > Lepidosauria > Sphenodontia > Sphenodontidae > Sphenodon > Sphenodon punctatus. The sequence continues at coordinate 2,130,525 of QEPC01001643.1, read as the reverse complement.
ACCTCTTTCGCTCTGCTCTGTCTGACTCTTTATCCTGCTGAGCCACTATTCCTATACCTACGATCGGTTTACCCTTATCCTTGCAACATGGACCTGCCTGCTGTCATTCTCATCGTAACCAAGCCAAGTACGTGCACTTGAGACCTCGCATCTTCATGAATGTTAGACCCCTTGTCTCTCCCTCTGTTCCCCTTCCTAAGTCTCTCCCCCAGCTCCTGTCTCTCAGATTGTAAGCCCTAGGGGCAGGGACCGTGTCTATTTTATTACTTTGTAAAGTGCCAGGTACAATGCTGGTGCTATATAAATGTTTGTTAATAATAATAAAATAATAATTTGGAAAAGGGGGGAAAAAGTGAAGTGATCAAATTTGTAGATGACACAAAGTTATTCAAGGTAGTGGACTGTGAAGAACTGCTGGAGGATCTTGTAAGACTGGGTGTTGGGGCATCTAAATGGCAGATGAAATTTAATGTTGACAAGTGCAAAGTGATACACATAAGGAAAAATAATCCTAACTATATGTACATAATGTTTGGTTTTAAGTTAGGGGTTACCACTCAGGAAAAGGATCTTGGAGTCATTGGGGCCAATCCCATGCCCTGTGTGCAACCTACACATGTGCATAAAGTGCGTGTATGTCTATCGAAGCACATTGTGCCATGTGGAACCTACGCGGATCCTGTGTGGATCCCGCTTGGGATTGTGGACAATACATTGAAATCCTCAGCTCAATACTTGGTGGCAGACAAAAAGGCAAACTGGATGATAGAAATTATTCTGAAAGGGATAAAGAATAAAACTGAAAATGTTATATAATGTCTCTATATAAGTCTGTGGTGCTACCGCACCTTAAATACAGTGTGCAATTCTCGTCGCCCAATCTAAAAAATGATATAGTAGATCTAGAAAAGGTACAGAGAAGAGCAACAAAAATGATAAAGGGTATGGAATAGCTCCCATTCGAAGAGAGGCTTGCTAAGATAGGGCTGTTCAGCTTGGAGAAGAGATGACTGAGAGGGGATATAACAGAAGCTTACAAAATGATGAATGGTGTGGAATGAGTAACTAGGGAATGGTTATTTACCCTCTCAAATAGTACTAGAAGGAGCTCCACCTACCAGCTGCTGTGGCTTCAGCCTAGTGGGCTCAGGGCTTTGCTGTTCCTCCAGGTCCCCGGTGACCATCTGCCAAGGGACATCAAACAGTGAGCGGAGGGGAGTGGGGGAACCTTGAACTTGGACCCTGTCTTTCCATCTTCCCCACACCCCCACACCCCCAGAAGCAGCCCGGCTGCCTATAAGAAGAACACGCCGACGGCTGCACTGTAGGCCGCGAGCTGGCGTCCGCGAGCCAAAGGGCCACGGCCAAAGGGTGTGGCCCTTTGGGGCCCTTCGCAGCCTGAAAGGGGGTGAGGGGGTGGTGCACAAGAGTATATTTTGGCCCTTGGGGGTTTGTTGGCACAAGTTCTGATTGGTGGCATTCCATCCTGTCCACACCAGCACTTTGCATGGTTGATTGAATAGTGTTACTGTGGCGCTTAGTGGTATTGTTTGGCCTCAGTAGGGAGAGGGTGTTCATTGCTTGTCAGTCTACGATTAAAGAAATCCTGGCAATGACTAGGAAAAGTAAGCGACAGAGGGAGGGGATGAAAACTCGGTCTATTGCGAAACAACTCAGGTTAGAGGATTCTCTTAAAAAAAAAACAGGGGCAAGGCCCTCCAGAGAATTTACCCTTGCAGGTATCAAACAATAGATCCAGAACCCCAGTATATAGCCCTGAGGCAGTTGGTGATCCATTGCAGGAATCTGGTCAGTCAAGCTCTATACTTACTGGTGGTCCCTCTCATATGGAGGGTGTTTGTGGGACCTCCTCCTCTCCCTGTTTAATATCGGATACCTCTCTCTCTATCATCATGGGGACTCAATGCTTTCTACTTGGTGATCTTGTGGCCAAGTTGTATGCACAGCTGGAGGGGTTAAACTCCAGGTTGGACTCCCAACTCTCTCTGTTAAAAACAATTGGCCACATGATAACCGAGTGCAGGGAAGCAATTGTAGGGTCTGCTGATATTGGGACTCGCCGGGGAATCCCGATAGCCTGTCAGACCCAGGAAGCAGTTGGGTCTATGGAACAAGGTCCCACATTACCCAGATTAGGGGATGGGAGAGTCTCTTTGGGAATGATACAGGTCCAACCTCTTAAACTGGAACCGAGAGCTCTGGCATTTAAAATAGCTCCCCTATCTTGGGGGAACCGGCCCTTATGGAATTCTCAGAACCATATAAGAAGGCACATCTCCACTATAATAGGGAAGGTAGTTCCGCCATATGACATCAATCGGGTGGACTACTTGCCTTCTAGGGGGTGTTTTCAGCGTTTGGTAATTTATTTTGGTTCGGCCTACAAAAATGTGGAGGTGTATTCCCTGTTTTCCAAAACCGCTCAAGACCATGGCAGGACCTTGCTCCCCCTGTATCCAATGTTAAGCCAAACAATGTCCATCTGCCTAAGAGGTCCTTTTTGAACCCAGCTGCCGATTCTATTGAGGTCAGATTACAGTTCCAGGCTTTACAGGGGACCAACCAAACTTCCAGGCATCCTGACAAGTCATTTGGCACTGAGTCAGGTACATTATCTACGGCGGCTTTACCTGATTTTTCCAAAAGGGGTACCCAGATAAAGGGGTCCATAAATTCAAATCTGCTCCCCTCAACTTCTCGGCATGATACTGGTAGTATGATCCATCCTCCAGTCACTCCCTCCATGCTATCAGATGGTCAGGTGGGACCTGGGGGGACAGAGGGTGAAGGAATTCGCCCTGTCTCTCCTGCTTTGTGACTACTTCTTGGTTCTAGCTGCCCCCCCGTTGCCGTTTGTTCATGGAATATAGCGGGCTGGGCTAGGCATAAGGATGAAGCTGATTTTCTCTCTTACATTAAAAAGTTCCAAGTCATATTGATTCAGGAGACATGGATCAGGGACCCTTTGGAGTTGGATGGTTATATAGCCCTAGATTTGCCAGCCATTAATTACTCCATGAAAGGTCGGGCATGTGGGGGTTTGGGGTGCCTTGTGGCGCAGATTTGAGCCTTAAGGATCTTATTATTATAACTGCCCCACAATTGGCTCTGGGTTTTGTAGCTAAGTTAGGGACATTAACCGTCATTGTACTTACTGTGTACATCCCCTCATGTAATGCCGGCTCATATAGAGAGGGTATGTAGAGAACTTTGGAAATGCTAGTTTGTTATAGATACCCTGAGGGGTTATTTATAATCACAGACAATTTTAATGCTCGACTAGGGTCCGGTGACTATTCTATGGATCCCTATTGTGATATCCCCCCGGAAATGGTAGCCGCTTTACCCAACCCTAGGAGCTCCAAGGATACCTGTGTCAATTCCTCAGGGATTAGATTGGTAAATATGGCTATAAGCCAAAATGTTTATATTCTAAATGGCTCAGGATATAGCGATCCCGCTGGGGAATTCACCTACATTGGGACAGGGGGTTCCAGCATAGTGGATTATATCCTGGTGTCTGCGATGGTTCTCCCCCATAGAACATATTTTCTGGTTGGGACCACTTTGGTAGGCGACCATCTTCCGCTGGCACTTAATTTGTTTTCACATGGATTTCATCCAGGACAGGATTCCATTATGGGCTTTGAAGTAACCCAGCTGGCCACTTAAAAAAAGTCACCAAACTGGGATTACTGTCTCTCTACCATGCTTATGGAATGGACTTCGCGGTCCCTTTGTGGTGACCTATGGGAGAAACTTTTCCTATCTAGAGATAGCACTGAGGTTGTATTATTATACAACCAACTTAGCTTAGCCCTGAGTGGGGTACATTCAGTCCTTGAATAAGCAATCAGGAGCTGTTTATGCCCCTAAAGGGAAACCTTGGTTTAACCAAGAATGCGGCTTGATAAGAACCAGGCTTAAAAATATGTATAGGGAGTATAGAGCAGGCCACTCCCCAAGGCCTCACCCTGACTTTCTGGCCCTGAAGTTAGAATACAAAGGGCTGCTTAAGTCAAGGAAACGAGAACATGCAGAGAAGCAGTGGGGAAACCTACTGCAGGCGGTAGATCAGAAGGATACTAGGAGATTCTGGTAGCTCGTTAATGGTGTAAACATAAGGGAGTCAGGCCTGACAATTCCCTCGGTTGACCCGCAAAAATGGGTCAGCCATTTCCACGAGCTATTTGCTGCAGATGCTAGGAAGGGATCATGGGATCTTCCAGACTTTGACCAGGCAGAATGCAGATATCCCTCCCTGGCCTCCGGTCTTGGGGAGTGAGGTAGAAGCCTTGATAGAGTCCTTCCAAAATCATAAAGCTCCAGGTCCGGATCTTGTCCACATAGAATTTATCAAAACCCATAAAGAATGGTGGATCCCTCTTTTGACCACTTTGTTTACAGCAATTAACAACTCCGGAGTAATCCCAGTTCAGTGGGGTAAAGTGGTCATTGTACCTATTTATTAAAAAGGAGCCAAGAACAATCTGGCTAACTATAGACCTATTCGCTTATTATGCGTGATTGGCAAAATATATGCAAAGTTTCTGCTGACCAGACTTATAGAATGGATGCACCGGGAGGAGGTTATAGCCATGGAACAGGCTGGCTTTCAGAAAGGCCGTTTGACTGTGGAGCAGTGTTTTGTGCTGTATCATCTCACCAGCAAATATCGAAGTCGGAATGGGAAATTTTACGTGGCTTTTTTAGATCTAAAGGCTGCGTTTTATTCAGTCGATAGAGGGATCCTCTGGGAGAAACTACGGAGGACCTCTATCGACAGAAGACTGTGCAGCCTTATCTATGCGCTATATTCCAATTCTTCGTTAGTGGCTAGGGTGGATCGTCAGGGCCATGTCACTCCCCAAGTTAATACCACACTTGTCGTTAGGCAGGGTTGTGTCATGGCTCCCGTCTTTTTTAACCTATACATTAACAAGGTTATTCCGTTAATAGCGGACCCAAAATTTTGCCCCCCCGCGATTGGCTTCTAGGGCAATCGGGTGCTTGTGTTGCGCAGATTACGTAGCCTTAATGTCACAAACGCGTATAGGGCTGACTAGGCAACTGACTACCTTTGTTGACTTCTGTAAGGCTAATAAACTAACAGTCAACTATAGTAAATTCAAGGTTATGGTCTTCTCTGGTAAGAGGAAGTTTCATCAGTGGGTCATTGAGGGACACCCTATCAGCAGGTAATTTCCTTTCGATATCTAGGATTACTATTTCATAAAAGTGGTACCTGGAAAGAGCATGTCCAAAGAGCAGTTGTAGTGGCAAAGGGTCCCTCTAGTGCCATATATGACTTTTTCATGCAGCAGGGAAGAAGTGCAATAAGGCCAGCAGTCCAGGCCCACAACGGCAAGGCTAGAGCCCAAATGCTGTACGGGGCAGAGTTGTGGGCCCCTTTTTCTTCGCAAAATATAAATTCAACTCAAAATAGGTTTCTTATGGAACTACTGGGCAACCCCAAAGGCACCCCACATGCCGTTGCCAGGTTGGAACTTGGCCAAAAAGGCTGGCACGAGGTGGCCTTGGAGCATGCATTAAAACTCTGGTGTACCATCTTTTTTGACCATTCCCCAGGTTTACTGGAGGAGGTCAGTGAAGACTCTTTTGTCAGCCCATGGGCCTCCAAAATAGAGGGTCAACTTAGGGAAATGGGATTATCAAAGGAATACCTTTCCCATAAACTTCCAGGGGCGGTAAGAAAGGAGGTTCTAACCAGAGCTTCTGACATTGTACGGCAGCTGGAGCTCGGCAAGTTAAATGAGTTGCCCCACCTTAGGGCGTACATAGATTGGGTACCCAAGCCTAGACACATGGCGGGATATCTAATTACCCCAATTTCAACAAGGGCTAAGCATTTCTATTTTCACACCCAGGTCAATGGGTCTTGGAGGGTCGTTTTCAGGGAATCCCCTTTGTAGAAAGATTATGCCCTTTCGACAATGCGGAGGTTGAGACAGTGGCCCACTCCATCTTATATTGCCATCTGAATGACGCCCTTAGGGAAAGGTACCTGAAGGCGCTCCTGGGTAGGTATCCTGGTAGATAAGATTCTGTGGTTTTGGACAAGCTTCTCAATGGCATAGATACCCAGGACACCAGGAATGTAGCATCTTTTTTATTATGTGCATCCCACTGCAGGAGGAACTTCCTGGACTTTAGAGGTCCTCCGGATGACCTTTTGGTAAGATCCCCGGAAGGGCCCTGTTAAGGCATGAGCGATCCTCCCAAGTTTAACATATTCTTGGTAACCTTTCCTTTTAACTATCATTATAAAGAAATTACCATTTAATAAGCTAATGTAGCCAGATGCCTGACTGTTGATAGGCGAGGGCTTACTTTTGAGGTATTTAGCTACAAAGGTCAAGCGACAGAGTAATTTTGCTATAATTTTCTTATAATTTGGCCCTTGCTTTTTGGTTATGGATCTTAAGGCTTGGAGGGGTAGCTCCCTTACCATCCCTAGGGATGATATTAAGTTTGTATAAAGTATACTACCATATCTTTTGGTTAGTTTTATCTTATGTTTATCAGTAATTTAACATTTACCCATTGATTTGTATTATTTTGTTGGTATACCCAAATCCTCCTTGTAGGAGTATGCTGTTCTTTTTAGTTGTTCTGTTAATATGCAATGGCTTCGGCCACGCAAATAGTCAGTCTGTCTGTCTGTCTGTCATGAGAGGACACTCAATGAAACTAACTGATTGCTGATTTAAAACAAATAAAGGAGAGCATTTTTTCACTCAACACACAATTAACTTGCTAAATTTGTTGCCGGAGGAAATGGTCAAAGCCGGTAATTTAGCTGAGTTTTTAAAAAAAGGGATTGGATAAGTTCTTGGAGAGTAGGTCCACTAACAGGTACTAGCCAAGCAGATTTAGGGAACATAACATCTTACTGTCGGGAGTTGGGAGCGAACAACAGGGAATGGATTGCCCATTGCATTGGGACCTTTTGGGTACTCCTGCCAAGCAACTGAGATTGGCTACTGTCGGAGACAGGATGCTGGGCTCGACGGATTATTGGTCTGACCCAGTATGGCGGTACTTAGGTTCTGATGTTCTCTTTCCGTCTCTCCCTTAAATTTTTGCATTTGTTTGGGTTTTCCTCCTTCCAATTTTTGTCCTAGATTGCCTGTATGTTACTACACACACACAGTTTCTTCCTGGCCCCATGACAGGGCAAGGCATCAGTAGGCTCATGCTAATTCCCTCCAGGTCAGTTTCACAGTTGGCAGTTTCTCTGACATGGAAAGGATTCCATGTGTATGTAGTTGCAGCCCAGGAGCAATTCTTAGCTGATATTCCAGTATGGACACAGGTAAGAAGAGCAGATATAAAGTGTATGCCTTATTGCTCTCTCCATGCCACTTCCTTTATTACTCAACAAAAGTAGAGGACAAAGCTGACTAGGATCATATCAATATTACACTGCATCTGCATCTTTCAGTATCACTTACTATGAATCCCTCTGGATTCTGCTGCTGGAGACGTTCAGGGAAATGTGGTGTACTTGTGACCCCAACTTGAATCAAAAGTCTCAATAAATTGTTGGTGCGTTTTGTGAAATGAGACATTTGCCCTGTCTGAAGATAATAGCATTTCTGGGATTATGGTTCTGTATGCAGTGCCCACTGGCAACAGAATAAGAATTGCAAACTAATACAAGCATCTCTTTGCATAAATAAAAACAAAAATATACTGTGAATTTACACACACATGAATTGAATGCAATATTAATAAATATTCCCTTTAATAGTCAAATCTTGTAAAAAGCTAAGCTTAAATGAAAAAGCAATGTGTCATAAAACCAGAATCTCTCCACTGTAGGGATTCTCTTTCAGTGACTGTTGAAAACATTTTTCCTTTCATTTTGACAGGTAATATTTGAAGCTGAAGTCTCAGATGGGAGAAATGGCTACATTGCCATTGATGACATCCAGGTTCTGAGTTACCCTTGTGGTAAGTAGTGATTAAGAGTCACATTTTTCTCTGTCTTTTGAGGACATACTTGATATTGGTTCAGACTGCTAAGTTTTCATCACTTGATAATTGATGTCCTTTGTTCTTTCTGTAGCATTTCTATTACACCTTACAGGGTGAAAAATTGTGGTTCTGCAGTAGTGATTTAACTAGGTAAAAATCTTATTCTCTAGTGTAAGGGAAGCATTGCATGCAAATACAAGTGTTGCCTTCGGTGACACATTTAATTTATAAATTGGCAGATATGGACACCAAAATTGAAATATCATGAAACATTTATAAAAATATGTATACATTAAGATTGTGCTAATCTTACGTCAGTATAGTCACATAATAAGGCTGTTTAATTAGGATTCAGAAACAAAGTGGGTAGCTATAGATTTATTTGTGTCCTTTTAAAGAGAATCGTTTGGTTTCCAGCTATTGTATGATGTATTATAAATTTCCCCAAACTGCCTAATCCTGGGGGAGGAAACGGACATACGCTGTTTTTCTTTTCTCTTTAAAACAAAAAACGGAAATAGGGACTGATGCAAAAGTGTGAGTGGTTGAAGAAGGGGGTTGTTCAAATTATTGCCAGGGGTGCTATGTATTTGCGTCAGGTTTTCTCATTAAATTCATTGCACTCTCTTTTCCCTGCACAACCCCAACCACAAATAAGTGTTTAGTTTAGTTTGTCCCTTTGGCTGCATTCTCCAAAGATGACAATGGTTCTTAATTATTTATATTGGCACCAGCAACGTGTATGGTTCTAAACAGTTGTGATTAGACACAGATCCCTGCCCCAAGGGACTTACGTGGGTGGGCATCCAGAGGAAATTACAGATTCAGATCCGTTAAAGATCCAGATCTTTAATTTCTGGATTTAATTTAAAAAAATTAAATTTGCACATGTGCAAAATAGCCACTGGACCAGTCTGCGCCTGCACGCCCCTTTCAAAATGGCGGCAGCAGCATTGCTGCCATTTTGGAAAAGGGCAACCGGTCTGTGAATGTGCAAAATGGCCACTACGCATGTGAAGTCTGGCTGCCCTTTTAAAAAAAACAAACCATTATTTATTTCAATGCATTTGTAGCCCGTTCCCTCCTGCTGACAGTAGCAGCTCAGGGTGGCTCACAACATGTTTAAAATACATTTCAACAAATTAAAATATTAACACAACACTTAAAACAATTATAAAACTTTATTAAGACCTATAAACTCATTAAAAGAGCGGAACTGAACACCAGATGCTCCCACCCTCCCCGTAGGCCTGTCAGAACAGCCAGGTCTTATACTGTCTTCGGAAAGAAGGGGGGTCCGGGGCTAGGCGGGCCTGTATCGGGAGGGAGTTCCACATCCTAGAAGCGGCCACCGAGAACGCCCTCCCCATCGTTGCCACCCAGCAAACCCGGGGGACTTCGAGTCAGGCGGGTGGTGATGCTGCTACCGCCATTTTAGAAAAGGCTGTGCATGTGCATAATGGCAGCCATTTTGTGCATGTGAAGTTATTTTTATTAATACATTTTAAACCGAATTGCAATAGGCATGTTGCATTTTGGCATTACGAGCCGTTACAGATTACTCTAAATCCATAATGCCCATCTCTAGGATTTATACACCCTAGGCTGGATAAGGGAGAGAAGAGAAGGAAATGTAAAGAAGCAATACTCTGAGACACTTACTAAGAAACAGGAAAGTAGTCTTTAGTCTCCCATCTCCTCCTTTCCTTTCCCCAAACTACAGTGGTTTATAGCATTGTTGCCTCAAAGCTTGAAGGACTGTTAAAAATGAGTGTTCAACTCAACTTCCTTTTTTTAGTGCTTCAATAATCCTGGCTGTTGGCAGGGACCCGAGTTGACTGTGTTGCTGCAATTTGCAGTGATTTTCGCAGAATCAGCCAATCCTCACAGAATCAGCCAATCCTGACCATGACCTGAGGGTAAATAGGCCCCTGGGAGATGAATTGTGGGTGGGTGGGGAATGAAGGCCCTATGTTTGCGTGAGGGAGGTGCTGAAATTCCAGAGGATTTGAGTTGTGTTTGATTAGCCATGTTGTGATTCTGTGTCAAACCTATTGCAAATTTGCTTCACAGCATGCATAGTTATGCAAATCAAGTTAATTATGCAAATATTAATGCTCGTGGTGAATTTGCAGAATTTGGCTTCACGGGTTGCAGAATTTAAGATTTTTTGGTGCAGTCAACTCGGGTCCCTGGCTATAGGACATTGCTGATAAACAGATGCTACATCCAAGTGAGAAGCTTTTCTGGGTAAACAAGTGGCAAAGCAAAAAGGTAGTCAAGTATAGCCTTGGAAGCAGATTATCCGTATGCTACAATATTCAAATAAGCACCTTCTGCTTAGTGATGCCTAACCAATTTTAAATGAGACTGGGATCTTCAAAGAAAACACAAGTGATGTTTTAGTTAACAAGTAATTTAGGGGAAAACGTGTATAAGCCATATGACATATATATCTTTCATCAATTGCCCTCATTTTCCATAGGCCCAATATTTCACTCAGGGAGTTGTTATGGTGAGCTTTTCTTGAGCATGTGCAAATGTCTGAAATGGATTTAAAAAACAAAAAACCCCTAAACTGAAATGTTTCTCTATTTTTAGAGGAGGGGGGCAGATGACTTTTGCCTTCTGAAGAAAAGTTCTAGATTACATTGTATAGGCTCTCACTAACATGAATGCAATTAACTTAATCGGACTCCCCTCCTACCCCTGCCACCGCCAACGTGTTAGCAGTAGTGTAATAATTACAATACGCCAGATGGAATACTACAAATTAAGCACGAGAATTTTGGTAATTTTTTTATCACTTCTGTATTTCATCTCTTTTGCTTTGATTTAAAAATGGCCTTTTAGCACACATGCAACAAACTTTAGTAGAGGTAGTGTGGGAGTGGAGGAAGGAACAAGAGAATTTTGGTAATTTTTTTTATCACTTCTGTATTTCATCTCTTCTGCTTTGATTTAAAAATGGCCTTTTAGCACACATGCAACAAACTTTAATAGAGGTAGTGTGGGAGTGGAGGAAGGAACAAGAGCACTTTTTCTTTCGGAACTGAAATGGAACAAAGTAATTTTCTTTCATATTAAATTAGCTTTTGCCAAAGGTAGTCAAATCAAATCAGCTTTATTGGTGGCATAGCCAACAGGCCATTGCCATAAAATACTGTAACAAAGTAAAATAGTACAAAGAATTTAAAACCAAAATTAAATATAAATTCAATTCAACTTTATTGCGTAGTCGAGGACCATTGCATAAAATACAATACAAAACACACACACAAACATAAAATACCATGAAATAATTACCAAAAATCAAATTTACCTATAAACCAAAAAGAATTTGAACCATAAAACATAACATATCAGAGTCCATAATTTATACAGGAACATAGTAATCGCATTGCAAAGTGCCATAAAGGACCGCAGGTCCTTTATGGACTGCAGATCTAATTCCAAAAATAAACCTCATAATCAGCCTTAAAAAAACCCATAAGATCTTAACATCAAGAGGGATGGCTTGACCACAATTAAAATGAATTAACAGTAAAGCCCAAAAAGGACTTCCTAATCTGAAACACCCGTAGAAGAAAAGCTGCCAGGTTTTTAATGGTATTAGGATCCGAGCTGTCCAGGATCAAAGCAAGAAGACAAGAGCCTGTTCTTCCGGGGGTATTTTTCAATAACCGCACCCAAAACCTTGATCCGCACCTCATTATGCAGATTATGCATTATGCAGATGACAAGACAGGAGCAGATGACAAGACTGTCTCAACTGTCAAGTGGTCAAATGGGCAGAGAAGCTCACTAAAGGGAATGCCTTGAATACGACCCTCAAACACATTTGAGGGGAAAGCATTAAGGCAGACGCTACATATTAATTGTTTGGCTCCCCCTGAGATGTTGGCAGCGAGATATTTGGCAGGTTGGCCTAAGTTCGGGATTCACCCCAAATAATCCCGAATATGTGAGGATGGATCAAGCCTGCCCACCTCAAATTGCCTATCTATATCTTGAACCCGCCCTAGCACTTCCTTCCTGATTAATATTGTAATCTTAAATAAAAGGGTCTATAACCATCATAAAACATTAAGAATTTTGGACAGGTATGTACCACCTAGTACTAGAGGGCCTTGAACTTAAGAAAGCGCTCCCTCCTATTAAAAGCCTGAACCCAAAATTTGGATACTGCATATGTAACATCTGGGAGTAAGTCAGACAAAAATTTTATAAGTTCTGAATTTGCTCTCGCAGGGAAGAATAACAAGTAGGGCGTTAAGTACTGCAGCCTTGCGTCCTGATAGAGTTGACACTTGAAAAGGACGTGACCAACTGTTTCAACTTCTAACTGATCAAAAGGGCACAATCGCTGGGCAAAAGGAATAGCAAGGTGGCACCCTTCCCTGCTCATTGTGCGCAGGGCATTCAATCGTGCCAAAAGAAATAATTTGGCTTGGATAGGGGTAAGCTGGTAATGCCAATAGGCGGCCATTTCCCCTAAAATAGAGACCAATGTAAGAAAATGTAAGATGTAAGATCATTTCAGTGATCATAGCAATGTCAGATTGATGGGCAATGTCATTCAGTCTGGAAGAAATTTCAGCTTTGGCAGCCTTAAAACCCTTCGATAGACAATAGGGTATTGAGAAGCCCAATTTGAGAAGCTGCCGATCCATAATCTGTTCCCAAGAGGATTTAAAGGAATCTTGGAGAAGATGGTTAAAAAGCCCGATATGATCAGGACTGTTCACTCTTAACCAGAGACCTTGCTGTGTGAGACAGAACCCAAACTAGCCTCATGATTACATCTATTTAGCAGACTAAAGCTCACTTCTGCTAAGAATGGTTTTTTACCCAGCATTCATCTGTCTTCCATTTTATGTTACCTTACTCTGGCTATATGTAACTTAATTCTATAGGGTCCCTTATAAAAATTCCTCCACAGTGGATGATACTGGCAGCAGAGTTTTGGACGGAGATGATGATGATGATTATAAACATTTATATAGCGCCAGCCATGTGCCTGGTGCTGTACAGAACATAGAAATAGATGCCGTCCCTGCCTGTGGCTTACAATCTAAAAGACAAGGAGGGGGAGACAGGGAGAGGGGACAGAGGGAGAGACCGGAGAAGACAAACAAACATTCAGGCGGACGCGAAATCTCAGGTGCTGGTTACAATCAGGTTGGTTGCAGCAGTCTGCAGAGGAGGGCAGTCAGTAAGTATATGGGGAACAACTAGCAGGTATTGGGAAAGGCAGCAAGGAAAAAGTGGGTCTTGAGGAGGGATTTGAAGGAGCGGAGGGAGGG